>MDKH01173185.1:0-46627 GCA_005239495.1 Nicotiana undulata | reverse complement strand
TTTACAAATAATTATTTAATTTAATAAAATTATATTTGTTTTAAATTTCCGACCGATTTCGGTTGGAAACTAAAATTTATTAATTAGTCAACGCGTTGATTTTTGCGACCGACTTCGGTCGGAAATTTCCGACCACTGCGCGGTCGGTGCTCGTTTGCGACCATCCATTCCCCGTCCATTTAAAATCGGTCGCAATTTGGTCGGAAATTGCTAATTTGCGACCGATTTCGGTCGGAAACGTCGGACGGAAAATACCTAAATTCTAGTAGTGTAAGTTCTATGCTCATGTCAGAAAGACCAGGCAAGTTGGAAATATTTTTGTTCCCTCAAATTTTAGATCCAATAAAAAAAGAGTAGAGAAAAAACTCGATAGGGTACTTTTAGATTTATGGACCAAAGACAAGTCATCGGATAACTATTCTTTCCTATACGCCTTTATTGGTGAAAATTTGTTTTATATCTCTACTAATTAATGCACCAAAGGTCCGCGCTCAACCGTTCTTATTTTCCCTGACGATGGATGCACTAATACACCATATTTAAGGGGAGGTGCTATGATATATGTTGTTCGCTAATAATATAGTTCTTATTGATGAGACACGAGACGGTATTAACTAGAGGCTGGAGGTTCGGAGACAGACTCTTGAGTCTAAAGATTTCAAGTTGAGTAGTACAAAGACAAAATATCTGGAGTGTAAGTTCAGGGAAGCGTCAGGGGAAGCGGACATGGACGTGAGGCTTGACTCATAAGTCATCTCCAAGAGAGGAAATTTCAAGTACCTTGAGCCAACTAACCAATGGGATGGGGAGATAGCGGGTATGTCATGCATCGTGTAGGAGTGGGCACACAACAAAGTGCCATCGAAGCTTAAAGGCAAGTTTTATAGAGTGGTGGTTAGACCAGCCATGTTGTATGAGGCTGAGTGTTGGAAAGCCAAGAATTCTCATACCCAGAAGATGAAAGTCGCAGAAATAAGAATTGCTGAGATGGATGTGCGTACACACTAGCCTGGGTAAGATTACGAATGAAGATATTCGGGAGAAGGTATGCATGGCTCCCATGAAAGACAAGATGCGGGAAGCGAGGCTTGGATGATTCAGGCACGTGCGGAGGAGAAACATAGATGACCTGGTTAGGAGGTGTGAGCGGTTGACATTAGCAGGTATGAGGAGAGGTAGATGGCGTCCTAAGACGTATTTGGGTGAGGTGATCAGGTAGGACATGGCGCGACTTCAGATCTTCGAGGACATGGCTCTTGATAGGAAGGTGTGGGGATCAAGCATTAAGGTTGTATGTTAGGAGGGAGTCGAGCATTTTTCTAGGTTGTACCGAAGGCGGGGCTAGGCTAATAATGTTTCGCCTTGGGTTGTTAGTGGTTTATATAGTTTCCACACTATTTTCTATAACATTATTACTAGTTATTGTTATTGCTTTTTCATCTATTTTCTGTTTCTTACGATGCTGCTATTATTTTTTTGGCTTCTGTTGTTGTCACTGATCTATTGTCTAGTATTTATTTTTCTTCTTCTTGAGCCAAAGGTCTTTGGGGAACAGTCTCTCTATCCATCTGAGGTAGGGGTGAGGTCTGCGTACACTCTACCTTATTCGGTTGTTGTTGTTGTTGTATCTCTACTTACTAATTAAAATGAGCTAAATTTTTGGTAAAATGTTTTGGAAAAGTTATCAAATAGAAAAGGTATGTTCCTGTTGTTCTGGTTTTAATTTATTTATTTATCCCACAAAATACTTAGAGAAGTGCCTCGAGGCACGTCAAGGCTTTTCTGAAAATGTTTTCCGCAAAAGTGCCAAACAAATTCTATCTTAGAAATTTAGTAAGAAGGAAAAAATCCCTTTTGCCTGAAGTCATTGTTTAACCAAAGAATTAGATTCTCAGTCAAAACTTATTTTAACGTTACGACCCAAATTTTTAACTCACGGGATCGTGATGGCGCCTAACACCATACTTTCTAGGCAAGTCAATGTTAGAGTTTTAACCAACCGTTTCCTTTAAAACTTTATTTAACACAATAGAACAATTTAAGATAAAAATGGAATCTAACACTATCCAATAAATAATATTAGAATAATATACGATAAGATAAAACGAACCACAAACTAATACTAACTATAAAACTATCCAGGGTCTTGTGTCACCATTCACGAACTACTAAGAATACTACAAATAATTGGGCTGAAAGAAAACATGAGTTTGTTTTGAATGAAATAAATATCATCTAAAATACTAAAGGGAAGACTCCAGGAATCTGCGGACGCCAACATATCTACCTCGTGTCTTCTGGCGTATAGAATTAGCAACTAATTTCAACTAGCTCTGAATGGTACCTGGATCTGCACAAGAAGTGCAGAGTGTAGTATCAGTACAACCGACCTCATGTACTGAGTAAGTGTCGAGCCTAACCTCGGCGACGTAGTGACGAGGCTAGGACACGACACCACATAAAACCTGGGCATGTATAAACATAGTAGCAGAAACAATGGCAATTAAAGAGTTAAAATTATATCCAATAATGGGAAGGGATCATGTTGTAGGGAATTTAACATAAGGAGTGAGAAAAGCAATAAGATAGCAATAAACAGTGATCAACAAAAATTAAAAGCAATAAAAATAGAAATGGAACTCGCACGGCCCCACCCTTCGTGTTTTTACTCTCATCCTCACCATATCATAAATAAGCATACACGCCATCACCCTTCGTGCTTTTACTCTCACAATGTATTTCATTCATGCACAACATCACCCTTCGTGCTTTTACTCTCACAATGTATTTCATTCATGCACGGCATCACCCTTCGTGCTTTACACTCTTCCTCACAATAGAATATATTTGGAGCATGCACGACTTCACCCTTCGTGATTTTCACTTCTCCTTACCAATAACAGAAACATTAACAACATACAAAGAGGGATTTCACAGAAAATCGATATTTCATCATAGTTTCTATTATCATTTATCATTTCAATCCCAATTCAATATTCACAAGGGATTTCACAAGAAATCAGTGTTTCAACATAGTTTCTAGCATCATTTGTTATTTAAATCTCAACTCAGTGTTCACAATATTATCCATCATGGTGGAACCGGATAACAACCTTCCAACATTTCAACAACAACAATAATAACAAGTAATAGGCTTTACAACCACCAAAATAACAAGAATTTACTTTCACAGTCATGTTATGACCTGACCACAACGTATAGGTACTCGTCACCTCACTTATACATTGGATTTAGCAACAAAACATGTAACAAGTAGTCATACAATACCTATTCCCTCAATCTAAGGATAGGCACAACACTTACCTCGAATTCGCAGGCCACTCACTACTCAAGCACTGCTTTTCCTTTAGAATTGGGCTTCAACTAGGGTCGGGTATAACCGATATCCTGAACCGAAAAAATATTATTGAGATATCGATATCGGGTTATTGGGTTAACGGTTCAATAACGGTTTTGTATTTTTAACTATTGGGTTATCGGTTCGGGTCACCGTTTGTCCAATTTTTTAACGGGTTAATCGATAACCCAATAAGATTTAATAAAATTAGGATTTTATCCTTTAAGTATATAAATACATCTAGGGCTTTATTCTCTCTTTTTCTCCCAATTTTCCCAGTCGCATTCAATATTGAAGTTTCTAGTTCACTCTTCAGACTCTGGTCAATTCTTGAACAATTCTTCTTTAAAATTCTAAGTACAACCACATTCTTAGAATCTTAGCGTAAGTTTGTATTCCAAAGTTACTTCTTTGTTAAGAACAAATTTTGTTTCTTTTGAGTTTTACAGTAGAGTTCGATAACAAAAATATAGGATTTTCGATTGTTTTCAATTCTTTATTTTGTGCTCATGTTTTAGCACTATGTTTGTACTTGTTAATTTTAAGGTGAAATTTCTACTACTTTGTATTGTCATTAATGTATTTGGACAACTGTTGTTGAAGAATTAACACTATTTCAGTTGTGTTTGGACAACTGTTGAATTACTAGTACTCTTGTTGCTCTTGCTACAATTGGACTCTAGAAAATGACATTGATCTCTTGATTATGGTTTATTTATGTTCATGTTAACTAATTTTTCCAGTGATTTGGATATGGAATGCTTGTGGAGCTTTAGTATCAATTTTTGAGATTGCACAAGTCATGAATTTGTCAAAATGACACATGCTTCAAATATTAGTTGTGGCTAGCACGCAGAATTGGGTAGTATATTATATGTGAATTCTTTTTTTTTTTTTTTTGCTTAACTCGAGTGAATTATCTCCTCTTTTTTGCTTAACTCTATATTGAGTTATCTTATCGTGTAAATCGATAACAGATTAACCGATAACTAATATCTTATCGATTTATCATATTTGTAAACTGATAACCGATATGCTAAACCGATAATATTCATAACCGTACCGAACCGACCGATGTTCACCCCTAGCTTCAACTCACTAGAATCTAGTCACAACTGGGTTCAACATCATTAATTATTGCTAAAGGTATTAACTTTAATGAAAAACTATGATTTTCCTATTTTTCTTATCAAAATATGAAAATCGACCCCGGGCCTGCTTGGTCTAAACTCGAAGCTCGGACCAAAATTCGTTTACCCATTCTCCCCCGAGCCCGGATATACAATTGATTTTGGAATCCGACCTCAATTCGCGGTCTAAATCCCCAAGTTTTGAAATTCCTATGTTCTACCCAAAACCCCCTAATTTTTACCATGAAAACTCTATATTTTTGGTTGAAATCTTGTTAAAAGTTGCTAAAGGAATGAAAGGAATTAGTTAGAGATCACTTACCAATGATTTGGAGAAGTTTGGGTCTTTGAAAAATCGTCTATGGGGGTTTAGGGTTTGAGAGAATTGAAAAACAGGTGAAAAACCCGTCTAAAATCTATTTTAACAAGTTGCAGGTCTCGCAATTGTGATCAGGGGTTTGCAATTGCAAACCCTTCGAATTTGGGCGGAATTCGCATTTGCCACAAAAAATGTCGCATTTGCGATAAAAGAGGACCTCACAATCACGCTTTGAACCATGGCCTGGGCGTAACACGACAATCGGTGCCTGACTACATGTGATCGAGCGAACCAATTGCATGGCTAGATCAACATGTGGTATAAATGTGAGCTAAATATAAATATACAACATGATGATATACTAAAGAGTCTAACTGAAATATCATAATTGCGGAAAACGTTGAAAAGTCTGCAAGTACAAACGAGTAGCCGACAAGGCTAACACATAAAAGCCTGCTAACATCTGACTGACTGAACCATAGTCTATGAAGCCTCTAAAGAATACTGAGGTGCTGACTGTTTACCGAGACAAGGTCCTCGGTATACCTTATTAACTGAAAACACTAAAATGACTGAAATATGGAGGGATAATGCCCCGAGAGACTGGGGCTCACCAACAGCTGATACGAGATGTCCTAGAAAGCAGAGTCGTCAACCTGTAAATCGTTACCTGCATCGCGATATGCGTCCCCAGGCAAAAAGGGGCGTCAGTACATTTGAATTGTACTGGTATGTGAGACAACTGAAGGAAAGAATTGTAAAATACTGAAACTGAAACTGATAACTGAACTAAACATAGGAAGTAAGGTTACAAATACTCCCTCTTATGAATGATGAACAACCTGTTTATCTTATAAACTACGGCCTCAAGCCCTATATATATATGTGTGTGTGTGTGTGTGTGTGTGTGTGTGTGCGCGCGCGCGCACAAGCTACGGCCTCGGGCCCAAGTATACATATACATAACTACGGCCTCAGGCCCAATGATACAAAAAGCATAAACTACGACCTCAGGCCCAAATACAGGTGTTCAACATTCTGGAATTTAGAATCATGAATTGAGAATCATACTGCAATACCTGATACTGAAATTATGAACCATACCGAATTTCATGATTACTGGAATAATGAATAAGACTAGACTGAGATGTGAACTCATAATAGGTTGATTTGTCATAACTGAAACTCATAGAATATCGAATGGTTATCAAATTATGCCATCTAGAGAATATAAGTTCTACCACTATTCATGGGACATGGCATAATTACTTTCTGAGGGAACTAGTAATAGTCATAATGGATGGAAGTAGGGAGAATCATAGATATTCTCAAACATAAAAAGTTAGCCTCACATACCTTAACTTCCTTCTCTTGAGCGTAATATAATCTTTTCCAACCCTTTCAACTTTAATCTATATCAATGCAAGTCAAAGGGATTCCATATTAGCAACAATAGCCATGTTTTTGTCACTTAGGGACTTTATCAAACACTCGGTGGCATAAAGCTTCATAACTCTTATTAATGGGGTTTCTATACCCAATAACCCATTCTTTTGCTCCTAGATAAATTCTAGAGTCTCAAATAGTTATAATCTACATTATTCTTTATCACCCATAAGGTAAACAACACCATTAACCAATAACAAATAATCAACACACCCAACCTATAACCGTTCATGCTTTTCTATCAAACTCATCAACTCATATCTCATGAACTAGGGTTTATAATTATTAAACCAATGTTAGAATCAATTAGAGGGTGAAGACAATACCTCTTTGAAGTTCAATCCCCTTGAATTCGAGTTGTAGGGTTCCTTCTCTCAACAACGATGTCCCAATCGAATATCTAATGATATGAAGGGTTTACCCATGTTAATAATATGTTGGGGAATTGAAATAAGCTTGAAATCACCATTAGAACTTATCTTGGATGATGGAGGGACCTTTAAGGAGTTAGATTTTTGAGAGTTTTCCTTCCTAGAGCATTCTTTTATGTTTTGGGGTGTGGGGGATGAAGTAGAGCTATAAAATAACCCCCCACTAGCGCCCCCACGCACCTGGAGGCCCAACCCGCGCTAAATGGCCAGAACGAAACCCCATTAGCGCGGGCGCGTTAAAATTGGTAATTGTAACTGTTCGTGAAGATTCTATAACGTTTTGTAATCATCCACACTCATTAATTGAAGATATATGAATCTGCCCTTTTTGATGTCTTGGTTCATTCCACCGGTACCTCTTCAAATAACTTAAAGAGACTCGAGCAATCGTTTCTTTTCATCTCGTGGGTTATTTGCTAGTATTTGTTGTGTCTCGCGTCTCTTTTAGTGCTCCTTTCCAGATGTCGCTTTTCTAGCGATACACGTGTCTTGCCATGTCAATCACATAATTAATTCCACGTATAATTTCATTTTTACCGATACAGTCATGAGTGGCGTTGTTAGTTTTGCTATTGTTTGACCCAAAATTTATTAGATCTAGGTTTAAACAATTAGATTTTTTAGTAAAATAGAGTTAATCTTAACTAATATTAATTTTCAAAATATGTGTTAATCGATTTTGTACGGCAATATAGTACGTGTATAATCTAAGTAGCAATAAATGATGACAACACTATAATATTCAATGATCCAAAAATGAAGGAGATAGCATTAATAACAATAAATAGCAAAGAATGGCATTTAAGTAAATAAAGGTATGTGAGTCACCGAAAAGGGTGAGATTCTTAGTATTTTTTTTGATAATGATGAATGATTGATGAGCCTTTGAATATTCGGATTCTCCTTGGATCGTGAGAGAAAGTTAGACAAGAATCTCAAGAAAAAGGTAGATTTTGTACGTGTATGTAAGAATCCTTAGAGAATATCAATGTGTTATCTTACAAGTGAGTATTCAATGTCCGCTATAACTGTGTCCTTTTATATTTATAAGGGAACATATGCCAAAAAATCCTAATGGTACAGATGTAGAGAATATTCGCTGGTATATTCTCTTTAGAGTCATCCTAAAACTAGTTGTTATTACTCTGTTTAAGACGAGTGAGTGCTCGTCCTCGACCTTGATCTATGTTGACTCCTCGCCCTTACCCTTCGTCTCTTATGAGACCACTTCGACCTTGCCTCTTGTCGAAATCATACTTGCAAGATCTCAAATGATTTTGAAAAATCAAGAAATTAAAATTAGAATTAGGGAGGTGGGGAATTAGAATAAACTTCTTTTAATTGTCTTCCAACACCAAAAGGATAATGAAGCAGAAAAGAGGGAGACGGTGGGGAATTAGAATAAATAATAAAATCATCAAATAGTGTGGTGGGATCAATAAAATTCTTTAACCTTAATCGAACGTCGATCAAGTTATAAGAAGGAAGAAATTCCTGATAAGTAACGTTTGTCTTTTTAATAAGTCATATATACGGGGCACTCAAGGTGCTGAATACAACAAACTGACGAAATTAAATTAGTTATACATCAAAAATTGGCTATTGGTCCCATGAGCAGTAGAGGACAAATAGTTGATAGAAAATGCTTTTGGCAGGTTGCAGTGTGTTATTAAATTTAGAATAGACAAGTATTACGGCATGATGTATTAGGACAAGGTGGTGAAATTTGATCCCTCAACTTGGGACAAAAATTTGACCCTTATAACATCTCCATTTGGATTTGTTGTTTGCTCTTGAAAATTGTTCTGTCTACACTACTCCACACGTGGATGTGGTAACGTGGAAAATGACCTTTCACAAACAGATGTCAAAAATTTTAAAAATATACCAGTTAGCACAGAGATTTTATTTTTGTGTTGATTTTTCATATATGGGAGACCTATAATTCTTCTGTTCCCAAATATTGCCAATATTTTATAATAAAACAAGAAAGTCATTTAGTACATTTTTAAAAATTTATTCTTAGTGTTCTAATAAGTGAAATGTTTATAAAGCTAAAACGTTTTTAAGTGAATAAAATACTACTGCCCAGTGCCCACTCCCTCCTGGCTCTTAGAGAACTTGTTGAAATTGTACTAGCTAGTCATATAATGAGAAATTAGCTTGATTTTGCAACTATCTTCTACTTAAATAGGAGTATTATTGAATTGAAGTCGAGACTCGAGAGCATGAGAATGGTGTAGAAGGAGGAATGGACATGGTCCTAATCCAATGATTGTGCCAAAGTGGCATTGAGGTGTCAAAATCAAATGTATGACTGGAAAAGCAATGCCTAGCTAGTGACTTCCCAGCTTGGATTTCACATGTAATTCATATTTCATACCAAACCATATTTCCTACTAATTAAAGATCTTTCATTTCTTTACTTGTTAGAACCATACATGCATTATCTTATTATCCATATTCAGTGTCCCAGCTAACGTTGAATGCATTTTAAAGGGTTAAAATTTGATATATAAACTAAATTCTCCATCCAATTTTTGTTGCTATACCTTTCAATGAAATCATAATGAGTAGTTAAAGTAAACAAACTAAAAAAAGAAAAGGAAGAGAAGAAAGGAAAAAGAAGGTTTAAACTTCAAACTAGAAAGGTGGAAAACACAAGAAGGTGGCCTACTAGGAGAAAAAAAAAGGAAGATGAGTGTCTTAGTTGAAGTCACATGGTAGCATGTGGGATTGTAGTGTTTGGGTATGTTGCTGAATTAATGGAAAAGCCAAAGATATTATGTTTGTTAGGCTGAGAGGCATACACGAACCAAAAGAAAAAAAAAATCACTTTGTCTAAATATATTGTTCATCCGAGGCGGATTCAGGATTTTAGGTTTATGGGTTCCTACAAAAATCTCGAGTTAATGTACAATACTAGCGGGATGAACGGACTGGGTTCCAAGTTAAATATTCTTATACATTTAATGAATTTTTCAATACAAATACCGGCTTTAGACAAAAGTTACTGGGTTCACGGAAACCCGTCGTTATTGAACTGAATCCGCCCTTATTGTTCATGACCACTCGATTTATCCCAAACAAAAAAGATATTGTTTGCACTTGATGTTATATTAAATCATTCAACGCATATATATGTTATGTATATGAATTTTTTTTAAGTAATTATGATTAAATAAGATATCTCTTCACTTTTGTTTGTGACTCTTAAAATTAAATTATTCGATTTAGTGTAAGCACTGAATATGAGTAAGTATTTTCTTGACGCTAACTTTGTGTTATTAAACTTTAGGGACTACTTTTGTGTTGCTCACACAATTGACCTATTTCTTGTCATGATTGTAGTTAACATCCTTATCGGTCTTTTTGACCCTTAGTCACCTTTACATTATTATTTATCCTAGATGTACAGAATAAATAAATGTGCAATCGTCTCCGATATTGATTGATCGCATTGTTCTGAAATTTAACAGATAAATAGTTGATTTATTGAAGCAATATGAGCAAAAGGAAAGGATTTTGAGGATAATGCTAGCTGTTTAATAACACACTAAAGTTTGGTGTTTGAACACAAAGTTATAATCGAAATAGAGTAGTTAATTTTTCCAGCAAGACGTGAGTAGTAAACCTATTCAATTACAATAACACGGTTCTTGGTTTATCTGTGCAGTTTCAACTGAAAACTATCTAAGAATCTTAATGGATAATGATAATGACAATTAAGACAAAATGCTTAAACCACAAAATTTTGTTGTAATTTCAAGTCAAGAACCTAATCCGGATGGATAATGATAATGATAATGACAATTAACTTCGTGTCTACCATTCATTAATCATTACGAGAAGAGTTACAAACAGATCGATTTATGGTATTTGAGGTCTAATCACTAGAAAAACTTGAAAAAAGGTAAACCTGTTTAGGTGAAAATTATAAACAGATCCATTCAAAAGGAGAAATAGTCCTTCAAAATTTATTCATCGCTCTTTTCTTTTTCGTAATTTACTTTTAAATTATGAAAAATTGAGAGTATAAAGGTTAATGGCGGCACACGTGTTAGTACTTTTTGACTGTAGAAAAGGCTTTACTTTTAAGACCACAGAAGACAATTATCCCACGCTAACATCTCTTTCAATGATTTTGTATTGAGAGGCATGCTCTCTTATATCATCTAAGCAAAGGTTTATTCCTTGGATCAAAGTAACACACATATATATATATATATATCATACTTAATTAGTGGTAACTTCTAATATTTGGTTTTAATTAGTGGTAAATTTATTCTAATCCATGCCATCTATACGCATATAATATAAAGTGAGTATTATTGATAAAGATAATGGACATAAATATGGAGAGGACAATAGTTTATGTACATGCTATAAGTAGGTAGAGACTAGAGAGTGTTTTTAAATACAACACTATACCTGGTGGGATATTTGTCAAATTATTCCACATTCTTATTGCGTTGTGTCCTTATAGTGTCATAAAAGTATAATATCTTCCTGGATTCTCATAATTTTTCAATCATGATATGAAATTAAACAGATTGGTTAGAGTAAGAGAAGAAGTTATGATGGGATATATATCATCTACTCTTGTCTCCTAACTCCTTGTTGTAGAGTCGTCTGACCAAATTTGCTCTTAATGTGGCACGTCCTTAAATAGGGAAATTTAGGGCAATCTTTTAGAAATTGAGCCCCTAGCTCTGCCTTATATAATGGGGCGGAGCTATTTCCTTTGTAGTGTTAAGGTTTCATCTTTTTTGAGAAAAATTTTGCTTCTTGCTTTTAGACATGAGTAAGTGTTGATGTTCAAAATTAAAGGGTTTTATTACCATTTATTATTGCACCAATAATGTCTCTTGACTAGGGTGTTCATGGTTCGGTTTGGATCGATTTTTTCCTTTAAAAAAACCTAACCAAGTAAGTCGGTTCTTAAAATGCTTAAACCAAACCAAACCAATTAAGTCGGTTTTTTAGCGATTCGATTTTGTCGATTTTTATCGGTTTTTCGGATTTTCGGTTATTTATCAGTTTTTTTCTTATTATGAGACAAACACTACCATATACATTCCGACGACTACATTTTCAACGTAACACTATCAAACCAATTGCTCTTTGAAAATCTATCATTTATCATGATATATTGATGATAATTGAATTAAATAGTGATGAATAATTTAAGTACTCAATTAAAAATTGATTATTTTTTACATGAAATAATCCTTGTACTTAAGAAATGCAAATTACCAATCAAACTAGAATGTAAAGGCAAAAAATTAGATTATTGTAATAGCAAAGAACTAGACTTAGAATATAAACGGCTAATATGTACCACGACATTTTAGAAAGAGTGTGTGTGTGTGTATATGTGTGTGTGTGTGTAATAATAAATTTAAATAGCTACTTCTATAGTCGGTTTGGTTCGGGTTTTTCTGTTTTTTTTAATTAAAACCAAAACCAAACCAAATTTGATCGGTTTTTAAAATTCAAAACCAAAACCAAATCAAACCTAAAAAGTATCGATTTTTTGATCGGTTTGGTTCGGTTTATTGGATTTTTATGAACACCCCCTACTCTTCACTTTTATCATAAAGGATTGCAGATATTGTATGGGTCGAAATGTGACCAAACGAGAGTCTACGTGAAGAGGAACGATGAGGGGTCAATTAGGCCGAAGTCGAGTTCATGCAATACTACAGCGACAACCACCTCGGCCACGACCGAGGTCGTGTACTCCAAACACTCGTACGGCGAAGTGGATGATGCACAATTCAGAGGGTCGACATATAGTACAGAAATAACTTAGGTATCCCGATTAATGACTGTAGGTAAATGACAACACCTAGTATATATACTAAGTGAGAGTGAAAGTAGATGGGGGGAGGGGAAGGGGATGGGGATCCACAAGCCACACACTTCTTCACGAACAAGAGGGTGGAATTAGACAATCCATCTTTTAAAGGGAGAAGGTTCAAAGCCTTTACTTTCCATCTCCGTAGCCATGGTTATTGAATAAATAAAGGAATACCCTGTGACTGTTAATGGTGAATTCTTTCTTTCTTCTTTACTTTTATGTTATGATGAAATAGTAATGAATATGTAAGCTTATCATACACATCAGATCTCTTTTTATATAATCCTACTCAGTGAGCTCAACTTTGTTCAACTTCGCTTAACTAGCATTCATTGGTCTAGAGCTTATTATCTTTGGTTAGGATTTATCCTATATCTTCTCATCTAATCAGTTTAACAAAAGGTCTCATACTTTTTGGTCAAACAAATATAGCTTTTGAAAACCTCAAAAGGCATAAGTGTCACATTTCAAACTTCCAAGGGGCTCAAGTGAAAATTAGCATGGTAATAGTTAACACAGAAAGCATTGACGTTACAGAAAATAAAGGTAGGGGGAATTGGGAAATAGGGATTAACAATAGTAGGTGTTTCAACGCTTTAACTCATATAATCACATGGGTGCTGAGATAGTGGGTGGGACTAGGGGGCGGGGCAAAAGATAGGTAAAAGGAGATTGAAAATGGAGCACATGAAAGTGTGGCTCTCTCTCTTGCTTTTGTAGACTCTTGTTTTGGCCTATTCTCCTTCTCCCCCACTTGCCAGCTTTCCCTCATGTGCATTTGTGGGGTTTTGTTAGCCTTAGCCACCCCTATCCCCTCTCCTTTTATTATGACTCAAAGTTTGTAACTCAAATTTGACATTTCAATATAGTTCCATCAAATTAGACGAATGATCAGTTTATACAGTAGCAACAAATATCCGCTCAACTCCAAACTACTTAAAATCAGCAATATCAATTCTTAAGTTCTCAAATTTCATTTCAATATTCACTAATTAACTTCTGTATTTAACAAAAATTGTTACCTAATTATATCGATTAAAGCCTACTATGCTTAGTGAAAGAGAAAAGACGGCACTAGCTAGGCCTTCATCTATTTCCAGGAGAGGGAAAAAAAGGTAATTTTCCGTCCGATATAATTGCCTTATCTTTTCAATTTACTCACCTTCAACTTAGTTAATGAATTTATTAACAACTAAATTGAAATGGAATCAAACAAATGTTTGTTCGATTACAAAAGATATTAGCTGGCATGTATACTTAATCAATCAATAATTGATGAATAATTAATTAACAAATAAATATATAATTTTAATCCATAAGCAAGACATCAAGAGAAACAAAAAGTAAATACTAAAAAATTCAAAGGAAAATATAAATAAAAAAGGTAAACAAGGTGGAGGAGAGGTAGAAGTTTTGAGAGCAAAAGAGAAATAAAGAGGGGAGACATGTATACAACAAAATACACCAATATAAAAACTCTCAATTATTAACAAAAAAAGTTTAGAAAAAAATTAAAAAGAATTTAAAAAAGAGAAACAAAAAAGACACCGAGCCACTTAGCCGAGCCGATCGGGGTGAGATGCAACTGATCCGGCTCCACCGGCGGTGAGGAGGCCGGTCAGAACAGTCATGGCTCGGATTTGCATCTCTAAAGCTGCTATGTAATCGGTAGTTTCTTCTAGAAGGTTCGGAAACGGGAGTTTCTGACAACCGGGAACTAAACGGCCGAGAACACGAACTTTCCGCTGCAAAGCCGGTAATCGCTTCTTCGCCGCCGCCGGTTTCTTCGACTTTATATTGCTGCTGTTCACCTTAGCTTTCTTATGCTTCTTATTAATTTGGCTAAGCCTGAGGCTGAGCCGGCCAGTGAGAATCGCTCTACTCCAACGACTCCTTCCTTTCGCCGTCACGGCGAGGACTCTGTCGGCGGTGTCCCTGACGGCGCGTCCGGCGATAACTGGTGACGGACCATCATCACTCCGGCGGACTTGACGGAGAGCCTGGAGAAGTTTAGAAGAGTAGATCTGCTGCTCCGTTTGAGTTCTCCACCTAGATCGATCAAGGCTAGCGATTGGTTCACTTTTGCCGTCATCTCCAATTTTTCTTCTCTTTTTGCGCTTGGATTCTCGGGAAGGGTTAGAGTAAGCATCGGGATTCGAGACGGTAGAGGATGACGCCATCAGAAGGAACAATTTTCTGATATAAAATTCGGAATGATTCTCACGAATTGTACTTCTGTTAATAGATGCAAACTGCAGGAAAAGAAGAAGAAAAAAAGAGGCGATGAGATTCTGAAACAGGTTAAAAGCTTTTTCTGAAACTGATTCTCTGCGTGAAAACATGCTAAATCAGGTGAATCAAAAACAACGCTTTTGTGTCCGTACACAAACACCTACACGCATAAGGTAGTAGTAACATGATACTCGTTTGACAGAATGAATTCAAAAGTGACTCAACTATATCAAATTCGATTCTCAGGAATCTCCGTTTGAACACAGAAATTGAAAATTATAGCAACAAAACGAGAAAAAGAGAGCACAAGTTGAGTTGCAAAACAATACCTGAGTAGTGTGTGCGGCGGCTGCGACGGCGGTAGTTGGCAGATGGGATGAATTATACGTAGAGAGAGAGAGAGAGAGAGAGAAATGGGGGAGGAGAGTTGAAGGAAATGGGGAGGGGGAAGGGGTGAGTTTTGTATAGGAAAAGAAGAAGGGGACAACCCACGGGTCCTTTGTTTATTGCTTTTCCCTTTTCCCATTTCTCTCTCTTTCATTTTCGTGCACCGAGGTTCTCTCTTCCCGCCCTTGTTCTTTACTTTTCTTTTTTCCTTTTTCTTAGTGATATTATATATTTTTTCCTTATGGTAAAATTTGTAATGTTAAATTTCATAAGAGTTTCATAAGGGGATATTATTATTTTTCCCTTATGTTAAAACTTTTAGTGACTGAGTTTTAAATTAAATATTATATATATTTAATAAATTTTAAATATTAAATATATTATTTGAACAAAAGTTATTGAGTTCGGCGCTCGATTTGTGCCTAAACCTTTGAGTCAAAGGCTTGACTTTTCTATGTTGGTTATGCACTTTGACCTCTGCCTTCATCTTTAAGAAGAAAAAAAAAAATGTTCCATTCTTCTTTTATTGAGGATTATACATGACTATGTTTCTTGAACATAAAATTTTCTAACTATATAATATAGGGAAATTTTCTTAGATAGTGGGAAAGAAAAAAGAAGAAATACATATAAGTTGTACTGTATTAATTTACTGTGTCAGCACATGCATATATGGTACTATATGGCTACAATATCCATCTGTCTCTGTGTCGTGAAAAAGTGAATTGACTGAAACATGCATCATACTCCATTAATAAGCAAAGTATATGAATGAATTAAGTTAATAGTAGTTGTCGCTTGGGACCCATAATTGATAAAAAAATTATGTTACCTTCCTCAATATTAATTAAATGGTGGTTAACCTGTTTTTTTATCCGCTCCTTTTTCTCAGATACTATTAAATAAATAATGTAAACTTCTGCTAGCGGGAAGAGTGATTTATCAATTACCGAACCTTCTTTTTGTCAAAATATATTTGCTTAACCTTTTTTCCGATTTAGAATCATGATCTAATAAGCTTATACGTTCAAAATCATCTTTGGTTGAATTCAATAAAAAGAAGATTACATTGCCATTGGAAACCATATATTTTGTTATTTCTATTTACTTTTAGTTACCCAAATACATTTTTTCTACACTTACTTCAACGAAAGTCAATTTATTATTGGAAATGCTGTCTTCTAAAGTTGTAGAAGAAATCTATATAGTGACTCGTCAAGTATACAATGCTTTACAAAATGGAAGTAAAGCTAATTAATTAGTCTTGCCACATTATCCATAAGGAATAAATATATATATATATAACTAGAAATGGATACCACTAGGGAGTAGGCATGTTAGTTGAATCAAGTAATCTTGCTCACAAAGACAGAGTAAGCCTGAAAAAAAGACTAATTAGGTCAACCTAATCCTTCATTTGGTGTAATGTAATTATTATTTAAGAGACTTAAAGAGTTGTTTTGGTGACATAACATATAAATGTTCACAATCAATGTCACTTTCTTATAAGGAAATTGATGTTTAAGCATTTTATCACATATTCTATTCGTTTAGATTGTGACCAATAAGAACCTATCAAACTTGACTTTTACCTTTCACCAAACAATGCCAAAAGATAGCCATGACTACGAAAAAGAAGGGGGGGAAATCACTACATGATGAGGACTCCATAATATGTCAAGACAAAAAAAAGAAAATTCATTGAATCTATTCTTGTTGATTGAAATGGGAAGGAAAAGTAGTGGGGGAGATATTGGTAAGGATTTGACACACGACGTTATTATTAGAGGAATTTTTAGAAATCAATATTGGTTATTGGCTATTCATTTCATATAACTATCATATACATAATTACTTTCTATAGCTATTATTCAGTTGTTTCGATCGATGTATTCAGGCTACTCTATCCATGAATACAACAGCGAAAAGTACCAAAATAATCAGGGCAGTCCAGTTGTACGCGCATGTATACTCGGGAGAGAACCGACCTACTGGTCTTGATCCCATTCTATACGCACGCAATTTTTTTAGGTCCGAATTGGGTTAGGTCTCTGAAAGCATGGTTCTTGCCTCCCTCCCCCCTTTGAGCTCGTCCATTCGTTGGGTGATCCCTTGCTCTCACGTTCGAGTGTTTGCTCGTCGTTTAGGCCCGTGAGTGAGATTTCTGCTAATTGCAGTCACCTCCGGGGTTCTTCGCACCTGGATAGTACCAGGACCCTTGTGCCCCGGCCCTTGATCAGATAAAGTTGCCCGCCTTATGACCCACAACTCAAAAAGAGCCTTGCGACGAGACGCGGACATTCCCCATGCTGTGGGGGTCTACGATGTGATACTAAAGTATGACCGGGGTACATGTATTCACGCCATTTATTCATGAATACAGCAGCAAAAAGGCCCTAAAATTTATGAATACAACAACAAAAAGCGCCTAAAATAAGGGCAATCCAGTTATACGCACATGTATTCACATGTATTCGCGTCATGTATTCGTGAATACATTAACGGCAATTACCTTAAAAATAGGTATGTTCAGTTGTCTAGTAACGAAAATAATAGCAGTTAGCGTGATACACTCCTAATATAACTCAACAAAATCAATTCTAACATACCTCATTATCAACCCAATTAATTAGAATAATTTTTTAGTTGTATATAACTTTTGTATTTAGTGTGTTTCACTATATTTTTTGATTGTTGCGTTCATAAGATTCAATATTTTATATTCAGTGTATTTAAATGTGTTTGTATTAACAATATTTTGGTTATTCCTAATACATATTATTACTGTTGTATTCAATATATTTCATTGGTTGTATTCACTGTATTTTTATTTGTAGTGTATTTTATTGTATTTCACTATATATTAAAATTAAATATATCTGTTGTTTATATTTTGTTCTATTTTAATGTTTGTATTCAGTGTATTTCAAAGTTTATATCTTATATTCATGCGTACTGTATGTAAAGTATGCATGAATACACATGAATACATGTGTATTCAGTTGTATTAAAAAAATACAGACCTTCAAAATACATAAATACTGGCAAAAAATTGTATTTATATAAAAATACAATGTGTTTGAGTGAATTTGTACATAATACAATGTATTTGTATCATTGTATGTAACTAAATAGCAAAGAAGAGACGAAAGTTCGTTGGAGATTGAGTTTTCCGGCCAAGACTCCTTGTATCGCTTCACTTCCTCTTCCATTACATTTTACAACGCTTCCAATTCGGCCGCTTCTTCCTCTTTTCTCTCTTACTTACCGCGCTAAGAATCCCTCTTTCTCTTCAATCTCTCCGTCGCCCAGGGTATCTCCGCTTCCTTTTTATTGTAGGTTTACTTTCATGTTTCTGATTTTGAGATTTTTAGGCTTTATTTCATGATTTATTTCTCTTTCATGTATCTATTATTCTGCCTATTTTGCTCGAAGAGAGAGGGAAGAAAGAAAGAGATAAAGAAGAAAAATTCTGATAGCAAATTGTGTGTTAATTGAAAGAAAGAGGAAACCCATAAATAGCGTATTTCATGCCTTATTTCATGCCTCAACGGTAGTATACCATAAAATACTTATTTTGTTATACAATATCAAAGGTAGCTATAGAAATAATATTTTAAAATGATTTCGGTTCAATAAATAAGATGTACACTTTTACTATAGGAGATAAAATTTCCTTATTATTATTACACCACAAAAAGTATAATGTCTTAAATTCAAATCTAGATGGTAAGTATCACTTGCAATTTAATTTAAGATATTTGATATCACTTCAATTAAGTCATGAGTGGTTTTAAGTTCTAATAGTGAGATTCGTGATAGGTGACCATGAAAAATAAAAATTGAAAAAAGACTTCTATTGATAGTCAATCTACTGCAATCAGAGACGGGGCATGGATTTGAAGTTACTCGATTCAGAATTCTAGCATTTTTATGTTATTATGTTCTAAAGTAAGAATTTGCACTTATTCAATAGATTTCTTTAGACAAATATAAAATTTGCATTAAAGGTATTAGGTTTGACCAAACCCGTTGTTGAAGCTCTAGCTTCGCCCATGATGCAACTTGCATCTTTTCTTTTTAGTTTTGGGTACATTAATATGAACAAATTAGCATAGGAAATTTTTTAACTTCCAATCTATAGATTCGAGTAATGTTAGAAATAAGTTGCGAATATCTTTTATACTTGAAGAAAGGAAAAGGAGGAAAAAAAAATGATATATATAAACAAATAAAACCATTCAATTTGTTAAAATTGTCATGTGCAAATGATGTGGAAAAGGTCTATTGAACAAAGAGGAGGGTGGTGGCAGCCATTGATTGGTTGTCATCTGGGGTCAACTGGAATTTGCTTTTAATTATTCTCAGCAATGATTATATCAGTGGGTGATGCACAAATACGAAATGATAAAAAGGAAGGTGAGGGAAAAAGAGCATGTGGTTGTTTTCATGGCAACTCCTATCAAATTCTTGGCTTTTGCTTTGTTTTTTATTGCCTTCTTTTTATTTGTTTTTCAATGAATTTGATGCCTTTGGACTCATCCATAATCCTGTTGTCCAATGTGGAGAGGTTTCATCCACATAAAATGTTCTTTCTATAGTTTCCTATTTTCCTTTCTCTTCTCAAAAAATTAAAGATGAGAAGTGTAGGCAAATGGTGGGAGGGGATCATGGAGTAACGATAATTGTTTTCGTGCGATCTAAAGGTCACGGTTTCAAGTCATGAGAGCAGTGATTAATGTTCACTTCACACCCCTTAAGGTGCGGTCTTCCCCGAGTCCTGCGTGAGCATATGGGATGCCTTGTACACCAGACTGCCTTTGCGTGTAGGTAAATAGAACTTAACGTCATAGAGGAAAACACATTTTGTGAATATGCTTTGACGGTATAAAAAATTTACACAATTAAATTACTTATGAGTTAATTGTAGATAAATTTCTCAATAACTAAGTAGTTGATATAGTCCATAACTTGATGAAAATTAAAAACTTGCTATTACGGTTAAATTTACCGATAAAATAAGAAAATAAATCTTTACGCTATCAGAAATAACTTAAATGCTACAGACATACATATTCTACTTTATATCTAGATGTTGGAGTGGCATTCTCATTCTCATTCTATTAATGACAATTACATTACGTATGAATAATTATAACTTTTGGACTCTCCACTAAGTAAGCAAATCTCATTCTCATTCCAAAATTCTTTTATATTCTTGAATGAGAATGATGTAATAGGGCAAATTGACCGTTAATAGTTACTAGTTAGTTGAAAAACTAGGTGCAGCACGCCGATTTATATTTGCATTTACACTGAAAACAGTGGTTGGTTTTTCCATTTTTGTATGCTATAAAAGTAGAGAAAGTAATCTCTTATTTTGCATTTTTCAGCAACCTAAGCATAACAGTTCCCTTGATTTTTATAAACTAATCTTTAAAATTAAATTTCAGTTTTCTTGAAATAGAAGTAGAATGCATGTATCTTACAACTCATAGCAAGTATCCTTTTAAATCCTTGTGTAGATATAGGTATAAATATTTTTAAAAAAGAAAGGATAATGTTAAAAATACAAAAACTGGACAAAGCCAATTTATTAGGCACAGTGACATGCCAGAGTGTTTTGCCTCTTTTAGTGAGACATGCTTCAATGTCATTAAACTAATTAGAAATTTTCAATTGTAATAGCAGTGATCAACAGCTATCTCTCACATGCTTCTAGATTATCAATAAAGAAAATAGCTGGTTTGCAAACTTTAGTTACAGTTGGAAATCTACCAATTATATACAATGCATATGTGTTTAATGTAATCATGGATAATAAGGTGAGAGCTACTGGATAATTTTAAGTTTTGCCCATATTAAATTATTTCCTTTTTCCCCTTCATTATCGGAAGATAGGACTTTACTATACACGTTTTAATTAGGCAAATTTTTTTACTGTTTTGCGTCATGGTTTATATTTTACTTTTATTTCTCTAATGTATTTGATTTGTACAAGAAAAAAACAAAAGAGAATTTACAGATTATTAATCATGTTCAGCGTCTTGTATGATTATAAGCAGAAAATTCCTAACACTTTCACAAGAAAGCCTACATGAGATGGTATCTATCCTTTTCTTGCATTTGGTGAATGGCTAAACAACTCCCACATGCTATCTCTTAATTGTTCTTCTAATTAAATCATTCTTTCATGTTAATATTCTTACTTATCCATAACTTTTGACCTTTTCGTGCCTTTGAAGATTATACTTATAATAATACCAACTGATTAATAATTAGCGTTCTTTCTGCGCTCTTAAGAACATGGAGATATATCTGTAGCACTCTTTGACCATATAATTGTAGTTCTAAATAAAATTGGAGTATCAAGATAACATGGTTAATTGTGACCCGATAATTAATGCTGTGATTAGAATACTAGTTTTCCATAGTGTTTGAATTTGAGAGACAAACTCCTCCCCTTGTCCATGGTGTCAGTGTCACGGGCACTTCATTTTCCCATTAATCAGGTTATTAAGCTTGATTATAGATCCTAATTCGTAACTACCATTTCATGCTTATTTTTTAGAAAATTAGTTTTCGCACAGTTTCAGATCAGACTGAAAGACTTTACCATTGTGAAGTATATGCACAAATTTGCCGTCGTCCCTGCTTTGGAAGATAATTATACTCGTTATCCGTCAAAATAGCATGGCATAGCTAGTGGATAATTGAAAATTCACCAGTATTTGTTAAGTCATTAAAAAATAGTTATTAATGTGAAGGTAAAATCTGGATAAAAATATTTTAGCTGAAATACGAAAATTCCTACATAATATGTTGGATTATGAAATTTCTGCATATAAACTTCCGACATATTATATTGGAACACGTCCAACACATCATGTTGGAATCTCATACGTAAAAAATTCGGAACTCCAACATATTATGTTGGAATTTTTCCAGATTTTTAAGGATATTTTTATTTATATTTTATTTTTACATAAATAAAATACCTAAATTTTGATTATTTTTTTATATTGTGGCTAATTTTCAACTACTTGTTGTGAATATGACTATTTTACAATTTCTCACTCAATATCCCCACCCTCATATGTCCAAGTACAAATACA
The DNA here is from genome assembly GCA_005239495.1 of Nicotiana undulata. NCBI lineage: Eukaryota > Viridiplantae > Streptophyta > Magnoliopsida > Solanales > Solanaceae > Nicotiana > Nicotiana undulata. The sequence continues at coordinate 24,346 of MDKH01173185.1, read as the reverse complement.
AATATAAATAATTATCTATATTATTATAAAAGCATGAATGCAATGTTGGTTTACAAAAATAACCTTTTAATATTAAGCATAATAACTCACAATAAAAGGATCTAGACATTAGCCTTGTATCCTATTAATTTTAGGACATAATACACGTTATGAATCCTACATGATTATCTTTAAGAATTCTTGTAGTATAATCCTAATATTGTTTGCCATGTAATCCTATTACTTTTAGGATACACTTCTATAAAAAAATTGTATTATTAATTTATTTTAAAAACGTATTATATTGTTCAATTACTAATTTAATTTGCGAATGTATTATATTTTCCAACTGTATTTAAAAAAGGAGAGCTTATATTATTATAAAAGCACAAATACAATATTGATAGATCAAAATAGCCCTAAAATATTAAACAGAAGAATTCATAAGGAAAGGACATAAGTGTAATAACTTTTTTTTGAACCATAACAACTTCTATGTTAATTTTAATATTTACAATTTTAAAATTAATACAGTTTTGTCTATTTAATTCTTATTAAAAATATGTAGGAAGGTTTGATAAAATCAATTTCATATGAGTCCTCCGTATTGGTAATACATTATCCCTCAATAATATCCAACACTACGAAAAAATAAAGTAATATTAAATGCACTACATAACGTGTTGAAATTGAGAGAGAAAATTCCTCACGATAATATATTTTTATATTATATTTGAACTGCTTTCCTACTCAAATAATATTTTGTTATTATTAATTTCTCGTGTAATATTGAAAAATATAGCTAATTACTAAAGAACAACTAAGAATTTTTTAAAGAATATAAATATGTGAGAAAGAGAAAGAAAAAGGTTGGTAAGAGTCAATATAATGATTTTGCAAACATAAAGATCTAAAAGTAGAATGTCATATCGATCTTTTTGCTCTTTAAAAATAAAATTTATAGTGGATAATATTATAATTACGATTAAATATCCAAAACAAGAGATGAACTAACATTAAGAATCTGAATTAACAAAAAATAAATTATTTTTTATGTTAAGACCAAATAAACAAAATTCAATTAATTATTTAGCAAAATAATTCATTGTAGTTAAATTCATCATATTAGTAAAATTATTTTTCGCGTAAAAAAAATCTTAGAGTACATTATTCCATAAAAGAGCTTTAGAGCTTAAAAATTAGATCACAAGGTAAAAGGATTAATTTAGTATTAAAAAGGCCATACAAGTAATTGAGGAAGCACAATCAAAGTTAAATTCTGAACAAAAATAAATTTTCAAAACTATATTATAAAGAGTCGATTCTGGTAAAGCGAGATTATCCTTTGTGGATGCCTTTGCTAGAATCGAAATAATATTTCTATGTCATGCATTAATTACTTGAAAATATCATATCAAGAGGCATGATAATGCAGAATAATAACAAGTGATGTACCATCAACGATTTTATTATGAGGCCGTACAACATTACAACTCACTTTAGATTTGATATACATCTTCAAACAATTGAAATACAGCAGAGCAATAGTGCTAAATTTATAAGGAAGCCAAATTGATAATATGAGATGAAGGACTTATGGCTAAGCGAACAATTGCCTAGAGTTTAAGAGAACCATTGCCTAGAGTTTGGTGGAAAATAATATTTTAGGAAGTGATTTCTGTCATGTACTATCAGTAGTTCCAAAATCGACGAAAGAATAGACTGTAAAAGCCAGCTTACCAAATTATACTTGTGGCCTCAAATAAAAGAGATTCAAATGACAAGAAATATAAAAGTAAGTACAAATCCAATATTCAATGACTTCTTGCTTCCAGTCGAAAACAAAAAAGAGCACCCAAATCCCAATAAGAAAAATGATTTGGTTCTTCCGGAACACTTGGTATCAACCCAATGGTAATAGTAATGCATTTAATAAGAATTTTTTTTTCATCATTAGATTAAAAACGTAATTTGTACAAATTAAATGATGCTAGTTATCTTAGCTAGCAAAAATGAATATATTGATCAACTAAATAAAAGGTTGATTGCTAAGTTTTACGGTAAAAACAAAATATTTTTTAGTTTTGACTCAACAGTAGATGATTGATACCAACAATTACTATCAAGAAGAATACTTAATACTTTAATATCAAATGGCCTTCTACCATTCAGGTTTGTTGTCAAGCTTATTATTTCTTACGTATATTAGTGTCAATGTATATATAATAGACTAAGTTAAAATTATTTTTCCATTGCATATAGGTTGATTTTGAAAAAAAATATGTCCGTCATGCTACTGAAAAACTTAGATCCGCGAATAGCTTATGTAATACTCCCTCCGGTCCAAAATAAGTGATTTTTTTACCTGTTTTCACGCATATTAAGAAATTTACCTTTTAGCATTAATTAGCAATGAAATTGATCATATTAACCTTTACTATCCAACTTAAATACTCCTAACGCATATTCCAACACAATTTACTCCAAGGGCAATGTAGGAAAAAAATGATAAATTCATTCTTGAATTCAGAAATAATCACTTATTTTGGACCACAAGAAAAAAGCCAGAAAATCACTTATTTTGGACCGGAGGGAGTAGTATACAATTAGTATATAGAAGTTTTGACAACAAAGTCATACATGCAGAAATTATGATACTGGTCAACGTGCTTCTAATTATGTGTTTATCCCTGAAATCAACTTTCGTCTTCCAAAACTAAAGAATATTCTTTTAAATTTGTGTAAAACTAATTTTCAATATGTTTATGTTTTGTAATTATAATAAATAAAGCACAAGAACAAACATCTTAAACAATGGACAATATTTACAACAATATATTTTCTTGCACGAATAACTATATATTGCATTTTCAAGAGGGATATTAATATCGCAACAAGAGTTCCGGTTATGGCAGAACTACTAAAGCATTGAAGGAAATGTGCACAACAAAACATAATCTGTAGTGTTCGGTAAAATACCATACATTAGATACTTTTAACTACAATACATAATTATCTAATTAGCATGACTACATTGACCTTTTTTTTTAGTTCTGATGATGGCGTTTCATTTTGAATTCACGTATTATGCTAATGTAATAATATTTTTCGACATTTAGATGATTGTTGTATTATAATATATAGAAAAATTCTCATTAAATAAATTGTTTTCTTCTTTCGTTATTAACGTAAACGAAACTAATATAATAAAACCTGAAAAACCACCGAATATTTAGGTTGATATTCCTGCCAATAAAAACCTCCTAATTTGAAAAATAAATGGGGTGGTACAAAGAATACAATTAGTGGACGAACGAATGTTCAGCAAATCATACATATTGGTGTGCTTTGCACAATTAGTGGACGAACGAATGTTCACTTAATCATACTTAGTGGTGTGCTTTGCAAAGAGAGAGAGACAGATGTTAGGCTTGAGAGTAGCATATGCATCAAATTAGTGCAATAAACGCGTTGTAAGCTGTCAATTAACAAATATAATATATGAATATAAGCTATTCTTCTTTGCATTATTTTGATTAAGAGGGTTCCCATTTTTTTTTCTTATATTTGGTTTGTGACAGAAGGAGTCACGCTAAAAGGACAATATTATATTATAAATCAAAGACTAACCAAAGGTCTTTAAGCAATCATCATCCGACCAGTAAACGACAAGTGCACACGAGTGAGTCCCTTTCCTTTATCCTTTGCTTATCATGCAATTAATGATCATGTTGGTCGTTAACTCGTGACTCATGATTTTGATTATGACATTATTAAAGTAATCAACATTATCAAGTCTTTTGAAATCTTTTTGTAGGATAAGATGGTTCGATATCTTGAATTGAATGCAAAGCGCAAAGGTATAGCGACATGAAAAAACTTATTTGCATCCGGTGTTTGAACCAAAACCAGTAAATAAATGAGGTGTGACTCTTATACATCCATTTATCAATTAATCATAGCTATAATACATATATTCTGTAACTCTTAACGGTTAAAATATTTAGTTCAGTGTAATCACAGAGTGCAAACACCGAACTAAACATATTAATATAAATACCTATGTAACTTATAAACAAGTTTGTGATCACTGAATCTGTAAGCTACTTGGGGGTGTTTTTGGCTTCACATCAAAGGGAAGTGTGATTATGGCAGGGGCAGAATCTGGATTTACCTCTTGAAATGGTACTTCAAAGGTCAATGACTGGTACAAGCAAACCTCATCTTCTTTGCAATAGTATACCTGAAATTGGTTTTACAAGTTTTTAAATTAGGCAGAGGCAAAAACTGAGTATTCAAACGACCACTACAAGTGAATCCAAATCATCCTCTTCTTGTTTAATATTTAGCTCATATGTAACAGGTCTCAAAATCATATGGCAAATTTGAAGCAACTGTTGCTTCATTTTTGCTTGAAACATTGCCTGGTGTCTGCGTGAAACATAATAACCAGCTACAACCCTTCTATTCATACAACCAGATACACTGCCCCGTGGCTTAGCGAAGCAAATGCAAGCCAGAGACTTGACTAAATTAAAGACAAACTTCAAAGATACATTCTACAAATAACGGTACCTTGCAATAAACTCTGCCGGTAGATGTTGAAGCAGAAGTTCTTCTGAAGTGTACTACTGCTGAACCTTCTGGGCTGAGATTTCCTTCCAAGGAATCAACCTCAGCTGCATCATCGGGATCGAAATCTATGCTAAATTTACTCTGCGCTTCCTGCATTTTGGTAAAGGCAGAAAATTCCATGAGGCAAATAAGAAAAGGGACATCATTGAGGTAGTAAACTCAACGGTAGGAAAAGACCGTTCCCTATTTTTTATAATCAATTTATTCATGAAAGAGAGAAAGAGAACCTTTGAGAAATGGTACCCTTCAGGTACTGAGATGCTTAAGGTTAATGTACCCTCATTGGATGAACCACCATTAACCACAATAGTCTGTGAGTCAGCTCCAGAACGCCGTCTAAGGCGCTTCAAAGATCTGGATTTAATTGGCGGCTGCACTCCTTTCAACTCCAGAGTAAGAACTTCAACTTCTGACTTGTTCAGATCTAAGTACCTTATCACACTGTTATTCGTATCTGCTATGTATAATCTTCCTGAAAAAGATAACATAGAACAGAGTCAAACACAAGTTTCAGCTGTCACTTTTTCAAAATGAATATTGAGATACATACAATTACTATTAGTTGAATAAAAAATATGATGAATTCACTCCAGATTACTGATAAAAAATCTGTATGTATCACACAATGCAGTTCTAGATCTTTCTTTAGGTCTATCAAGAGTCAGATAAGAAAAATCATAAAACTGAACTAAAATCGAAAGTATGGTCTAACTCAAGACTTGGATCTCAGATCTGGAATACCATTACCATCGCAGGATACAATTTCTTGGTTCAACTTATCAATGAGACTAAACAGTTGAATACATCGTAAAAAGTATTAGTCAATCTTAATCAATTGATACTCAAGTGGTCAAAAGTGTTTATCATCCCGGCCTTTCTCCCAACTTTCTCCTCTTTGGCTTAGGTTTTCTCACTAACACACCAAAGAAGTATAGGAAACGGTTGCCTTGTCTGACACCAATATTCTTTAGAGCAGAAGTGGTACCATGCTCTGTCAAGAGATGTGATACGCCTTAGGTGCAGATTTTCATGCACCAAAATCCCAAGTATGCCCCCTCCCACCCATCCACACATTTGCATCTGATTTTCGGACAAATGTGAAAGAGAGGAGCAGGTCAGTTAAGATTTGTTAATGCAGGAATGCACACTTCAGACGTGTCCAAGAACTGAACATTGCCATAATTTGATTTCTTTCACAGAAGGAACTCTTCCCACAGAAGGATAGCACTTTAAACTTTCTTTCATCATAGCTTTTTACTCTTGTATTTCTCAAACCTGTTCTGAAAATGCTTTTCTTGAGCAGAAGGTCTATTGGAAACAAGGTAGGGGTAAGGTCTGTGTACACCCTACCCTCCCTAGACCCACTAGTGGAATCACACTGGGTATGATGTCGTTGTTGTTGTTGCTTTAACAGGAATTTCTGCTTGATCAATTATAAACGACATGCATAACTAGCACTCCTACAATTTCTTGCCGGTGCAGTTTAAGAAAAATTGAACGTGATAAAGCTCCTGACTAAATTGAACTTGAAGGAAGGAGCAATTAGGTAATATGATCTGAACATATTGTAAATGACAAGGAAAACAAGAATAGTGCTCCTCAAAACGAAAATGCAGCATTTGTCAAAGTGCTATAATGCTATTTAAATCATGAGGTCAACTTTTTGAGGATATTGTGAAGAAAAAAAAACTTTTAGGATAGACTGCTAATTTCATTGACGTCTCTCAAATTAATCGCAACACATAGAAGAGAGAAAGAGTACCATTTTCTGCTTCAATGATTCCAGATGGCTCTGAGAACTGCAGGAAAAAAAAATTAAAAAAATAAAACAGAGAAGAGAATCACCAAAATTAAAAGTCAGAGATCCACTAATAGTAGAAACAAAGCAATTTTAGAATGACAGGTTTAAGAATCAAAAAGAATATTCTCCCTCTAACATGTTAATGTGAAGCTTAATGGGACAAATCAGTAACTAGTATCCTACAGTATTTAACTTAAGAAAAAATGATATTCCCTTTTTTATAAGGTAAAATTGCGTTGATGTATGGTAGCAAGGAGTCTTTCAATATACAAGAAGTACACAAAGGTAGATAAGTAGGTTTGTACAATTCAAGGAACCATTTATGCTTTTTGTGAACTCTTGGAGCAAGTTTCCGGTCCAATAAGTGTAGATGATTGGTGCTATTTGCAGAAATAGCAAAGTCAGTTTCTTATTGCATGTAGTTGGGGTGTCTTTTATCTCTTTATTCAACACAACCTCAGCTGCTCAGCATTCACCACGCAGCCTCACCCCCTACCTCAACCACCCAAATTGAATACAGTAATGCACATACTTTCAAGTGAAGAGAGTCTGAGAGAACAATTAGCAGTACTGTAGTCTTAACGTTTTTACAGAAGTATCAACTTGTTTCTTTCATAAAGTTACATTTAAAAGCCGATTAAAAAGAAATTTGTTATGCAGGCAAAGAATCAAACAGAATGGCGCAAAAATTTCCATCATTTTAATATCAAGAATTTGACGTCCATTCTCCTGTAACTACAGTTACGAGGATCCATCCAATAAATTAATAACTTGCTTGGCTTATCTCCAAGAGGTAAGGCCTCCTCCCATCGACCCTAACTTTCATTATTGAGCTAAAGGAGTCCCCTAGCCCTTCAAGTTTACACGCTGATCCCTCTATATTGTCACTATCATCAATATCAATCTCATCAAGATGAAAACCTTTAGGCTTGTTATCCAGGAACTTGTTCAGAAATATCTACCAGTACAAGTAGCTTTTATTGATTGGCTACAGTGCTTACATTCGAAGAAAAAGCGCGAAGACTTTTCTAAATATGAGACTCTAACATCGATCAAGTTCATGCTTATCTTTTGTACAGAACATAAAGCTTTTCCTGCCATCTAAAAACTCGGATACTTAAAATGTCCAAATATTTCAGAAACCTAGGTGGACAGGTATCTGATACACTTATCCTTGCTGGATTACCTAACGGCACTCGTAGGTCTTACTAAAGTGTTTCGATCATGTCAAACAATGCAATGGTCCATGACAAATTTCTTTTGTTTCTTCTTTTCCTTGCTCCTTAGGCATTTAATACAAGTCCTCTTGAAAATAAACAAAGAAAAAGATGAGGAAAAAGAACAGAAATATCAACATCTGTAGCCAAAGACAATAGCTCCACATGCTACTGCTGATTTGTATGAATTTTTTTTTTAATTTGTATGAAATCTAAGGCAGAAAAAGGGGTGAAGGGATGTTGCACTTGTACAAGGGCCTTATAACTTTTCTTTTTTAAGAAAACAAGGGCCTTATTACAAAAGAAGTTATTTACACATGCAACCACGAATTTAGCAAGATTAATATGCTAAAGATTTGCCAGAAGCCTATTATGTCCATCATTTTGGAGAAATGATATGGTCTATGTGGTGATACTAGTTACTCAATTCTATGTTACTGTTATCGAGTGTGTATGGAGACATAATATGTGCTTGGGTGCAATGAATGTCAATTAATGAAGCACTAGTATCCGGGACACAACATAAGTAAGAAAAGATAAATGAACTCTTTCCAACCTGAGCTGCCACTGCCGGTCCATCTTTAAAACCAGCTTGACCAATACCAGCTAATGTAGTCACCCTTCTACTAACTGGATCTAGTTTCTTAATCTGTCAAGTTAAACAAAAAAGGGAAGCTTCAACTTACTTAGAGATGTTTCTGTTACAGTACGAAAACAAGTAGTTCACTGTCGAAACATAAGTTACATAAAATGCATTCTTTGAACTTGAAACAGCAACTAGCAGCATATGAAATATCTCAATTCAAGCTCACTGGCCGATTGAAAGAAGAAGCTCCACATATGCCATCTAAAAGCAACAATATGGCCACAAACTTTTAAAACCAAATATTTCGGTAATGGTCTTCATATCTGCCTTCAGGCACCACAATTTCAGCAGATAAAAATTTATTTACACATCTCAATTTTGGGTTAAGCATACTTATCTTTATTGGCTTTGACATCTCAATCGTAAATTTATTCAAAAGCAGGAAACCAAAATCTACACTGTATGTTGTATCATTGTTGACATATGCTGTCACCTTGATATTAAGTGTAAGTCAAAATGCTATTTAACACTCCTATCAAGTGTTATCGACTAGTCGTTGCAACTAGATCTTTCACCGCCGGGTTTCAATCTCACCAAAGGCTCTTCCCTCTTCTATCTTCTCCTCCCCCACGTTCCACAGATCCACCCCATCCAAGAAGATTTTTTTAGACCAAAAAGGTGTAAGTTAATATGACGAGCTTTGGTCAAGTCCAAATAACTTGAAACAAGACTCTCCAGATTATGTATTAAAAAGAGCAAGGGGTCTCAAGGGCCTATTTCTTCCTTCTTTCATTGATGGACAATTGTTAATAAAACCATATGTGATTCATGCCAAAGCCCATCGAAGGATCTTATGATGACGGTGAGAGAGAGAAGGATAACAGTAATATATATGGAGATTGGGAATGAAGAATATGTTTTAACTATCGCACATACAGTCATGTCTTCCTACCAAAAACGAAACTAAGAATGCAGTTAGGCAACCAAATCTGATAATACCATCAATAATTGCATCTAATGTTTCTTCCTTTAGAGGTCTTCTTCTAGAAGCATATATGTTTGGTCTTCTCCACTTGAACCATACGTTGATAATAGTAGAAACACATATTAAAGTAGTGATTGAGAAGTTAGTTTGACAAAGAAATATACATCATAGTTTAAATTAAGTTAATAAAGCAATTACGTTTCTTCTGAACTAGTGAAAGTAAAATAAGATAATATTACTAGGAGAAGCCTGTAAAACATCATAGCTGTCAAAAAAAATTGTCACATATGGAGCAATTATTTACTTTCAAGAGGTTTGTTTTTCAAGTACCTTGTGATTATAAGAATCTGCAATATAAATTTGACCAGCCTTTCCACATAAAACACCTAATGGATGTTGAAGAAGAACTTCAGAGCCTATTCCGTCATGGTCTCCGAACTGCACCGGTAAATGTTTCCTTAGCAAGTTTTGCTCTGTCACAAATGTAACTTAAGCATACTAGAGAAACCAAAATCTCAAGTTTTGTCTTCAAACAGGAATACCCTAAACAAGTTCTCCGCCATAATTGGATCACCACCAGCCAGTAATCTCGAACCTCCAGTTCTTAGATCCACTGCCCGAATGGAGCTACTCTCACTATCAGCAATATATGCCTCCTTTAGATCTAAAAAAGCAAGTAAATCAATTGGTTTCAACGGGAAAAGTAAAAACAGTACACCAGTAAGTAAGGGCAATCTATTACTTGTTAAAAGAATTACCACGTGATAATGAAATCCCAGAAGGTTGTGCAAATGATGTGCTTGTCGAGCTTTCCATGCCAAGAAAGAAGAAGGTACATAACAGTAGTAAGAATTTAAGCAAGTTCGTCTAAAGTGAGTGGAAAATGATATGAAATGTTCTCACAACTAGCACATACAAGGACAAGTCATACAATGAGAGAAGCTCAGAACTCAAAAACTAAGGGTACAAAGCTGGGTTCTTCTTTCTAAATTACAGTAATTGTTTCCCTGTTTGCTTTTGATTGCAAGCCCCTGCCGATTCATGGAGATCAACTATTTTCACCACATGTTACTAGGAAGTTATAGCATAAGTAGCCAACAGAGAAAAATTAGCTAGAGCTAATCAATTTTTTACTAGAAAGAGATCCAAAGCACATATCAAGACCAAAAAGGAGGTGTGTGTTCTTACTAAGAGAAAGATGTTTTTTGTACTCTTCAACGTCTTAACATATAAGTTAGATCATTGATAACATTGGAAGTCCAGAGGAAATTGGTTCCACATTTGTAATGGGAACTTTCAGAAATATTAAGGTTAAAATGCCAACCCAGCTAAATTCACATGTACTTTGACAACTAGTCCTATCTTTGCGTATACCTCTCCAAAAGCACATTCCATAAAAATCTTTCTGTTTCCAAAAAAATGACAGAAATTTAGGAAAATCCTAGTCAGGCAATTCAAAAACAAGAAACATATCCATGTGATCCTAGAAAGTGAATACACAGATAGGATTACAATGCATGTGCAAAGCAGTGAATAAAAAATCACGAATTTCTGTTCGATTTTGGTCTTTGTTTGTTAATCAGTGAAAGATCCAATTCTCCGTCGGCTTTCCCTCGCTCTAGATTAACATATGGATCTCTCTTTCTTTATCAAAAAGAGGAAAAGGTACCTTTTCTTCAAAAAGGCTTGGAAAGTAGTTTAAAATAGAAAACCCCTCAAAAGAAATCAGCAACACTTCATTCTCAAATAAACAACTAGCACAAATGATCAGCATTCAGCTGCAACCCCGCTTAACCTAACATACAGGCAGATACAAAAATATTACCTTGAACCATTCTGATTTCTCTCAAAACCATTCCCACTGAAAGCTCTTGTAACTCCATCTGATGTTTCGTGCAGCCAGATCTGATGCTGACCGGCCATTGCAATGTAAACAATTTCATTCTCAGGTTCAAAACAGACATCCCAGGGAGAGTTGAGAAGCTGCAAACATGACCAAAGATGTTCAGTTACAAAGAAAAAAGGATGATTGACCAGACTGTATTTTTTTTTTTTTTTTTTTTGAGAATATTGACCAGACTGTATTTGAAACAGATATAAGAGAAAGATTGGATTAGAGAACGAAACTACATCATCATGGGAATTAGCTTGAGCTAACTGGCACAAGTTTTATCACCAAGTTACTATTTATTTACAAGTTTCCAGACATCATAAATTTGATCCAATCTTGCCTGTGCAGTTCCAGTTCCTCCTCCTTCATAATCAGAACCTTTTGTTCCATTTCCAGCAAGGGTCCGCACTGTCTCATTCACAAAGTCAATGACCCTACAGATGTAAAACTCAATATGTTGTAAAACTGGAAGGTTCATTAAATTTTCCAGGCAAAGAACAAAGTTGTAATCTCATAAAAAACTATAAGCACATCATGCCAACTAAAAAGGAAAATTGAAGGGACAACTTTCATCTGTCAAAAATACAAAAATAGGAAAACGGAATGTCTAACCTAATGTTATCAATGCTACAAGGAAATGGGGGAGGTATGTTCAATGCGGTAAAAAGTTTTTACAATGACTTAATCAAAGTAACTCTGATAATGGCTTGAATAACTATAAAATGGTTTCATCTAATGAGCAAACAGCATCAGACGCCTTTAGACAATTAGACTTCTCTTCTTAGAATCATATTCCAACATTTCGATGGACGGTCAGAATCGTCCACACCTTTTAACCCATTAGATTAATGGCAAACTGAAAAGATTAAACAAGAAATATGTATTTGGTTCTTACTAACTGTTTGAAAGACATCTTTTGAATTTGAATAGAAACTGTAGGGCTGAAAAAGACAATTTTTTTGTACACCAGCAGAATAAAATGGAGGAGTAAACTAAGGATTTTCATTAAAGCGTAGAACGAGTGAGTAGCTAATTCATGAAATAGTGAACCTGTTGCCTTACAATTCTCACAATAAACTTCAAAATCTTGTGAAGCCATAGTTTCCCACATACCAATGGTTAACCACTTGGTACCTTTTTGGGTGGGCTACAGACATATTAGTCAAAACCAAACTTATACTAATTAAATGAAAAGGAGTATCGCATTAAAAAGTACAGAATCAAAAAGATAGGTACGGTTATCAACATGCAAAGTTACAAAAAAATGAATTATTTAGATTCTGCCATCATAATCTTCAGTTGAAGAATACTGATTCCAACTGTTTTTCTTTTGACAGACAATGTTGAGTGAGTTTTATTTTGAAGCTCCAAAACATTCGGTCTAAACTAATGATCAATGAATTTTATCACAAGTATCAAGAACTCAGATACATCTGAAAATCAAATTTAGCATATGATATGGAAACAATGATGTTCTCCATTCAGACTACCTTTCGCCAACTACTTTATCACCCTGTATTCTACTACGAAATATAAAATATGTAACTCAAATCAACATAACAACTCCACGTATTATCAAACTATTTCATGTAAACTGAGACAGAGGATACCATTATAGCGCAAAAATTTCCCATTTTAAGAAGACAAAAACACATTTAAATCCATCACAAAAGTCCAGTTTTTTATCTTATAATCACTGAGGAGCAAAAACTTCTTCATGCAAACAAAATTAATGAGATTAAATTCCAATATACCCTTTGGTCAATCCAAGTTTTTCCCGGTAATAACGAGCATAAATAAACCCACAACGTCAATTTTATCCTCCTTAACTTCTCCAAGATGAAGGCATAAACATCTAATGGGAGGAAAATAAGCATGGAAATGGAGAATCCATAAAATAAATAATAGATGAGACAGTCATTTTTATGAGAAGTAAAAACATATATGTCTAGCCCAATAACAGACATGCCTTGCCTCTTCTGTCAGTACCTTAAAGCATGGTTTTCAGTATCTGCCACATATAAGAGGTTTTTCTTCGCATTGTAAGCCAGACCCTGTAAAAGATAACAAGATATAAGATCTGAAATCTTTGCAAATGGGAAAAAGTGAGCAATCCAACTTTTTAAGAGAACAAAAAGTTACGACACCTGCGGCCGATTGAATGTGGCATCATCAAAGTTACCGTCACGAAGACCCTCTGCTCCTGTGCTTCCAACTTGGACTAGAAAATTTCCTTCTAGATCAGTTACTACCTGTCCACATGTGAAAATTGTCCATTCAGCTCACAAGGAGAAAGTGAAAAGAGGAAGGCAACTAACAATAGTATAATCATAAGGGTAATGAGGGTCACTCAGACAGTACGGGACATGCAGGAAAGTTCTGATTATGGGAAAAAGTATCAGAAGAAAATCAGGGCCTCATTTGAGAGACTGGGAGGGAGTAAGAAAGGAAGTGTGTAACAGAATGAAAATATTTCCTAGAAGAGAGCAAAGAAGAACCAGTACGTATATAGAAGGAAACACAATTTCCTAATCAACTTCTGAGTCCCCCACAAAGAATGAACAAGTTATGTAAGATAAGCAGAAGCGTAAAAACAAAATCTACAGCAGTTACACACATAACGTGCAAACTCTTCCTTATCCTCCCCTAGCATTTTTTCTATCTTCCTCGTGAATTTTCATTCTGACATATTCTTTCCCATTTAATGCTTGTTTCCTGTGCAAATTTCAGGTTTTCCATTTTCAATTGTTTCCCAAGATGATGTATGCCAGAAGCTGTTATTTCTCTAGCAGGGAGAGAGTAGGTTTCAGCCTCTGCATCATATCAGTAGGGTACAGGACAGCCCTATCAGTGTCCTACCTTAATTCTTTGTTCTTCTATCACCAAATTTGGACAAATAGGAGACTGCTAAATCTCTCAAACTTATTTTTTATTCAACCATTACTATACACTCACTTTAACAATATTATCCCTTGCCTTCTCAACTAAATGTATAAAGATTGATTTTATCGTCGCATAGCCCTAAACTTTTCATCATACTTTCCTCTTTTAATTTTCTGTAACTTCCTCTTGTAAATATTTTACAGCACTTGTTGCTGATATCAATACACTACCTTTAAATATTAAAAAAAAGATATTCCTCTTTAAATTCTCATTTTCAACAGTAATTACAGAATTGGAAACTCCTGCAATCCAAGTGTTAGAAATAACTCGCTTTATTGATTATCATCAATGCATTTTGAACTTCAAACTTGATATTGATATCCCCATGGTCAAAGCAGCACACCCCAAAAAGGGTAATCATAACAACTTGATGCTACAGACACCAACCACTTTCTGCAGTTCATGCATTTGAAAATTCTCAAACTAATAAAATAGCCATACAGAGAGAAAAACAGAGAGGAGAGATAGGAAGAACCTACTATTCGGTTATGATTGCTGTCTGAAATAAATAGCCGGTTGTTGAGGATATCAACTGCCAGCTTACCAGGGAACTTTAAAGGAGATGTTAATAAGAGGGGATCATTATCTTTCTCCAAGCGCAAGGGGATGGGTGTGCTATCCAAGAGCTTCTTCCTACCATAGAACAGAAGAGCAGCCTCGACTAAATAATCAAGATCCTACAAGCCAAAGAAAAAATACATCGAAATGACAGCTAGTTCTTGTCAATAATTTTCACTACCAATTGCCGGAGACCACATTGGTTAGAAAGAAATATGAAAGAGGCTATTTGCAATAATCAAAGTGCATTGTGAAAGAAACTCTCGGTCACAAATTATCTCATCTGAAAGAAGTTTCAAGTCATAAAATAGCCAGAGAAGATAGGGAAAACGGAGAAACTCCAATATGTAGCTGCCATAAGAATGTCTTCCATGAAGTTGCACATTAGATAACAGGAGATTTGAAGAGAGTGAAACGCAGCATATTATCTCAGAAGTTTTCTTTCACAATGCACTTTGAAAGGCGTCCAAGAACTGGGTGTATTATATCAGTTGTCAAGTTAATAAGTGAACCATTTTCCATCATCTCATCATGAATGCTTTAGATAATTCCAGTATATACACTAATATTGCATGAAACAAAAGAAAAAGGAAATCCATAAGAAACCTTTCTATGACCTTCACCAGCTACTTGTGCCAAGAGTTTGCCATTTGGCCCGACAAGAGCAAATGTTGGCCATGAATTCACACCTAATTCCCGCCATAAATTCATTTCTCCATCATTAACAACCTGATCATTCAAAAGAATCAATTAATTAAAAATCCATTGCCTGCTATAAAATACAACATATAATCCCTCAATCCTAAGACTAACCCTTTAAGGGATTGTACAAAATGGAAGAGCAGAGAATTTGTTTTAGAAAAAGGAAATGAGTAGACCAGAAAGATAGAATCAATTAAAGCTGATATTTTGACATGATATCAGTGTCAAATTTCAAATTACCCAATTCACCAGAATCTCAAACCTGAATTATTAACTTCAGGTATAAACAAAAGCTTCAATTGGAAAAATGAAATAAATAAATTGTTAGACAATCCTTAATCATTAACAATGAATTAGCATGTACTCCCTGCTGTAGAGTTTATGGAGTCCCCGAGGCTCAGAAGGTGCCTTTGGATTAGAAAATGGAGGAAAGGGTGGGTGAGGTTGCCAAGACAATGTACAACAATTAGAAAGGCAATCTTAACATAGCCAAGCATGGTGTAGATAGCAGCGCTGATTCTATCTTAATCTACCAAAAAGGAGTAATATATAACCTAATATAGGTGAAGTGGTTTCTTGGCAGAGAAGAGGTTCTAAAAGGCTCTTGACTAATACATGTGTCAACATCATTTAGAAGAATCAATATACCTAATTTAGACGTGATTGCCATTTTTGAAATGTTACAGAAGGCAAACTAAAACTCTACCACTGATTCATTCGGTTGAATTAGCTTGCAACTTAGAGCACTTTATAATCATATCCTAGCTAAACTGCTAAAGTTTGTGCAAGTTGGTAATTAGGATCTCATGGTCAGCAATCATTTTACGATTCATCTGGTATCCTTTATCTTCTAGTTAGACGAAACACATTCTTGTGCCCACTGGAGAAGGTACCAAAAGTACCAACTGAAAACCCAGGTTTTCCAATAATAAGCAGAATGAGAATGCTTTAAATTTTGTGCACGTTAATGTTGTTTCCAAATGTTCATGTCATTTCTTCCATCTCAAAAAGAAATTAATTTCCATCTAAAAAAATGTTCATGTCATTTCTTGGGCATCTTATAGATTCAAGACCCAAGCAGGTAGATTGTGCTTATTGGGAAGAATTATCACACATCAAATCAGTAATACTCCAGCTCATGAATAAGTACTTACTGGATGAGTAATTCCATAGCGTAATACAGCACTGCGGATGGCTTCAAGGTCCTTCTCATTATCAAACTTTGCCGAATGCACCCCCACAACCACAAACTGCAAAACTAATGTTTGATGAATCAGCTACTGCGATTTAGAAGTGTGTATGCAAACCTTCAGAGGCATCTGTGGATAAGAAGTACTAAATTGATAACAAATATTAGCTTCTTCTCCTGTTTTTTGGATAAGCAATATTGGCTTCCTCGTAAAAATCCTAGAGGTGAATATAGATCAAACAGCTGGATGACACTAGTGACCATATTCCGTCAGCTCAAACCCAGTATGCAGATCTAATTATGAAAGGGGCATGAAAAGAACTATTATCTTCTGTTCATTTCACGCGTATGAGACTAGCAATTATTTGAGGTCGTGCTATCTTTATTAGTTTCAGGTTCTTTATTTCTTTGTCTTATGCATGTCCTATATTGGTTTGACCCGTCAGTATTAACTCAGAAAGTTAATAAATTAGCCCAATTAAAAGCTAAAAGCTACTAAATCTCCTTCTTTTTTGACAGCACTTGCAATCTGCAAAACTCATTTCATGCCTATTCTCAGATGATCAAATTGTTGTAGAAAGAAGAACATTTCAATAAAGCTGAGACTGAAATCCTAAGGGGTCGTTTGGTAGGAGCTATTAGGAAAAATAATGCAAGCATTAGCTCTATGCATTACTAATACCTTGTTTGGTACATTTTTTCAACATGTGTATAACTAATACTTGTACTAGTTATACATCATACTTGGCATTATCCTATGCATAAGTAATGCATAGAAAACCATGGCATTAGTAATATCAAGGCTATTAATGCATGCAATAGCATTGTTAAAGACAAAATTGTCCTTAAAGTCCCTTAGAGCTAGAGAATATGGTGGGTATTTTTGTAAATAACTATTTTTCTTAAAATTATGCAATGCATTATAATTTTAATACACTACACCAAACAGTAGATAAGAAATAATATCTGCATAACTAATGCTTGCATTACTAACCCATGCATTATTAATACACCTTATTCCGCACTACTCTTATACACCCAACCAAACGACCCCTAAAGGTGAAAGGGTGAAAGACAATCTTACAGGCATATCTTTATATTTTCTTTCCAGAAACTCCAGATCTGGCAGTACATGCATACAGTTAATGCAGCAGTAAGTCCAGAAGTCCAAAAGAACCACTTTTCCTTTCAAATCCTGCGCAAACACAGAAATGTTTCAGGGAACAGGTGCACATAATAGCACGGATATATCACCCAGAACTCCTCCTTTTTCCATTTCCTGGTAAATATATGCAACTTAGAAACATACCTCCGAGAAACACTAAGATTAAAAGTACTATTCAGCAGAATAAATATTTTCAAATTCATAATGGTATAATAGGTATTCATGGTTGTCTCACTTCTGCCTAAGCCTTGAGGGGCGAGGTCAGAGTTATCCGGTACAGGTGTTGGTAGGAGGTAGTAGGTACCCAGTGGAATAGTCGAGGCGCGCACGAGCTGGCCCGAACACCACCGTTAGAAAAAAGGTATTCATGGTTGTCACCAAAAGCTTTTTGTAACCAATGCCCTTGTCAAAAGATCCTTAACATTACCTCGAAAGGATAATATGGGAATCCATTAAAATATAACAACATATGGCGAAACAACACTATTATTATATTTGGAAGGAATTTCTCTCCAAGTTTCAAGAATTTTATGTACACTTGTAGTCAATAGATAACATCATTAAGACAATTTCAAAACTGATAGCAGTAGATACCCAAACGTTTCCAGAAGAATTTTTGCATCAAGACTGGAGAATGACAAAAGAACATAAATGTGCACAAAAGAAAAAATAAGTCATAAGAAAAAGAGATAAATTTGCCAGAAGAAGCAGAATTTAAAGATGGAATTATGTATTACCCTGCGTAGCTGAAGGGGGGCTGTATTCAGCCAATCAAGTTTAGATGGGAACTCGGGCACAATAGCCGTAGATTTCCTAACAAAATGCAGAATATTAAACATGATAAAATAAGTCAAGAATCCACGAACAATTAAAGAGAAGCATATCAAGATGTAAGGGCTCACAAGATGCCAGAATACATGCAACATAAATGAAAGTAATTTCATAATGTAAGAAATTTGCAAACTTAAATTCCGCTTCAAAATACATAAAACCCTCTATTTACCTGGCGTCCACATCAGAAATATAATCTACAAATTGTTGAATCCTCTGTGAACGGGATGCATCTGCAGTGGCAATAGACGACAAAAAATAATCTCCTTCCATTATCTATTGCAAGAAAGAAAAGGAAAAAAAGAAAGAAAAAAGAAGTAGCCCATGCTTCATATACAGAATGGATAGAAGCCATATTGGAAATGCTCAAAAAGAAGAGAAAAGATAGTGACATTGAGAGAAGTTTTCTACAGCAAGAAGAATGGAAGAATGAAAATAAAGAGAAGATAACAAATATTTCATCGTAAGAGGAAGACCTTCTTTCTGTTCAAAAGGAGGACTGTCTGTGCCAAATAACAAGTTCCAGATAGCTTTTGGAGATGCATACTGCATTGCCTGCATAGAAACAGCAAAGCTTGCAAAGACGAACAAAGTAAATTATAAGGAAGCCTTCGCTTTCTTTCTCCTACACTCTGCTCTCTCTAAGTTTTATACCTTCCAGTTTGTAATGGTGAAGAGGAGACAGGATGCTGCAATTCCTAAACTTCCATATCTTACAACATCGCGTCTGGTAACCTGCACCCTGTCAACAAATTATTTCTGCAACCTCACGCCAACATTATACCAAAATGCCCTAAATGGCTGTCTCGTAAAGCATCATGAAATGGATCCTTTTTGGGGACAAAAGTATCCCACTTTGCAAACGAGAGAATTTCATTTGTATGAGCATTATTCAAGTCACTCTCTAAGCATATTTGACCCTACATGCAGCAAAATAAAGCATGTAACTCAGTGATTATACATCAGGTTAAAATAGGTTGATAAGGATATTGCCAGTATGCACTGTTCTTAGCAATTTGACTTACTCCAGGTAAAGTTTAAGAAAAGAATCTCATAAGGGGGAAAAAGGGAAAGAGAAAAAGGAAAAAAATGATGAAGATACAAATGAATACAGCAATTCGAGGTATTAGATATGAAAAGTGGCCATGATGACAAAGATGATCTAATTTAGATGATCAAGATATTGATTCGCTCTTACCCTCCAACTGAAGATGCGGCACCACTGGTTGGATAATTATCCAACGCTGCAATACTCTCTGTCCTATTGGATTCTGGGGAAGAGACAGCTAAATCAATAATAGACTGGGATTCCTGCACCATCACATCTGCAATGTTTGTCATCATTAGATTCATTATATAGTAAGCATAGAAAGGAAGCCACTATTAACCACAAAGGATATGCAAGAGAAACATCAGAACAGCAGCTTTCCATCAACTAAGTAAAAGACAATAGTGAGCAGCTAAAACATACAACTTAAGGGAGCAGAGAACAGGAAATCCTTCAATAAATAATTGAGTCATTACAAGAAATAGCTTATTCGGAAGTTTTTTCAGAAGTGACACACAAGAGCTTCAGTATTCTACATTTGTCAATGTTACATGAAAAGGGCAGTTCTTAACATGTTGGTGAACTACATACTATGGCTACCAGAGCCACCACCATTGAGGATATCTTCGAGTGATATATTGCTTATCTCCTTTCTGATGAGTGTTGGCTCCGCTGCTTTTAGAGTATCTTCAGACAGAGTTGTCGTCACAGCGATACATCTGCAAGTAGGTCAACATACTTAAGAATGTAGAATAAATGGAATCAAAATGGCCACTAAAACGAGAAGCAAAGAGGGAGCATTAGAATGATGTTGATACAACTCATTGATTCAGTTGACAAATGCAACAAATGAAGAGGAAAGTTCAAGTACGGTTGGTGTTACCTTTTTTGAGAGAAGGGTAATGATATCAAGAAAAAATCAGCACCAAGACAGTGCTTAATATTTATAAGTTGAGCAAAAAAACAAAAAAGAAACCCCTTTCTATTCTTATATAGATTCTAAGAAGAGTAGGGTCAGGGTTACCAACAAGTTTGAATGAATGTATGTAGTCCAACTATATAAATAAAAAGAAAAGGCACTCAATTGCCAATACCTCATTTTCGCAGCTTTGGCAGCTTGTACTCCAGCTAATGCGTCTTCAATCACAATACACTGTCAACATAGAGGATTATGATAATGTCTACCAAGATCGACAAAAAGAATGCTATCTACTTAACACATCAAGACTTCATCAGCCTTGGATGATGAACCTTCAGCAATTCATAATGCACCATCATTATTTTATAAAGAAAATGATGTATCCAAAATTAGAAAAGTTGTTCTCACTGACAGAACGTTTGACAATTAAGCATCTCTTTCTGTCCAGAAATTTAATTTTCAACATACAAAATACTAACATACTTATCAAGTTTCTCATTATCTTTTTTGCTTATATTGTGTTTTCCAGTAAGCTTCATCTGATTACAGGCATAACTGGATAACAATGTTGGGAAGACTCACTTAAACAAAATGTGAATGCAGACATCGGTAATATCTTAAGCGACTAGAAGTTTCTCATCAGGTTATCATCACATACTACCCAGAGCTAAGCGTCTAAAAATATTGTGATGGGTGGTAGCAAAACAGCATTGCACGTTCTGGAAACTACCTCACTAGTGGGAACATCAAGAATCCGTGATGCAGCCAAGAAAATATCAGGAGCAGGCTTCAAATTTTCAAAAGCATCAGCAGATACAATTGCATCAAACCTGCCAATGAAAGAAACAGGAAATGAGGTCACATATAAATAAAAAGATAATTATGGATAAAGGCGAGGGAGCTTTCAATTATTTCACTGCAAACCCCCCATTCTCATCACAAGTGTACACTTTCACTTTTAAACCACGATAATGTTCTATGTTCTTCCAAACTATGTTACCAACCAACTCATAGATCATGTGTTTGCATGCATACAAATGCATGTACACTACTATGTGCCCAGATATAAACTCCTAAATGCAGACAACCAAGAAATTAGTACTAACAGACAAGTCGAACTTATGAAGCAGTTTTAAAGTTAGAGTAATCATGATATAGAACAATAAAATAGTCACAGAAATTCTCTACATCCGAAGATCCAAGCATATTAACCTTTTTTGGAGTCTGGGCTCTTGATTCCATTACTAAAAGATTCATTATCTCAACAAACAAGTTTATGTCCAGCAAAGTCCACAACAGCAGTTATACTCACAAAGCCAAGCGTCACAGGAATAGATATCAGGTAGCATGCTGCAATAAAATATATTTATACTGATAATTCCAAATAAAAGGAAGTTCTCACCATGTGTTCATTTAGTAAAATGCAGTGTCTCTTGTATGCTGGTTATAGAAGAAATGAGAGGCTACTATTCACAGCTAAAGCGCATTACGTTAACTCACATCGTTATTGGTAAACCTGCCGCAGCCAAGTTTGCATCAACTTTAATCCTATCAGCACTAGATGCAACAGCAACTTTGAGACCATTGCTTTTACACTGTTGTACCATATCACCAAATTAATGAAAAGCAGTAAAGAAGAAAGAGAAAGAACATAGAGCCAAGTTGCAACACAGGTCCATACCTGAGAGACAAGTTCATAAGCACCAGGGAAACCTATGCCAGAATTCGGTTTTGCGTACTACAAATGATTGTCAGTTTTGGGGTCAGTTACTATGTCTAAAAGGAAAGTGCTTTAAGAGTAGATGTTCTTAACCTTATAAAAAAAAAGTAGATATTTTAAATATATGAGAATTTCAATCACCTTTGATAAATATATCTCAAAAAACCGCTTCTTTGCAGCGTTGGGATCAAATCCTTCAACACCCTTAGCAGAAGCAACACCACCTAAGAAGTATGCTTCACCTGATTTATTTCGAGTACAATGGAAAAAGAAAAGAGAAGAGGTTATTGACAAAAGATGGCAAAGCAAACAAGGTGTCACACACTGCTTTCCTAAAGGATAGTAACATTACATCAACTTTTTTTATGTGTCTGTTACTTGGGGGTCGAAAAACGAGTAACTGGAAAGTAAAAAGTTTAGCCAGAGTATTTGGATCCAATGGCAATTAGCTTGATAATGATTCACACCAACAAGTTCTGACAGAGAACAAGAATGACTTTGTAACGCAAGTGTTAGAGATGAAGCTTCACAAAAATCAGATGCTCAAATGAGGTAGATGAAGGTGCTCAGTCTCTTACATAACAAAGTTCCCCGGAGGGGACTTAATCATTACTTCACCAAAATCATTGGCTTGGCTTTAAAGAAAATGACCAAACACTGAGATACGCATATAATGAGGCAATCTGACAATAGCATTGAACAATTGCTTTCTGCACAGAAATGTATCAACTTAAAATGTAGGGACTAATGCTTTGTGCTTTAACCTAACTTAAGACATGATATCCAAAGCAGAAAAGGAAGTCAACAAAACCACCCAAAATCGTCTCTCTTCTTTTAAAAAAATTATCTTGTTCCCAAACAACTACTTCTCAATCACAAACTTGTTGGGGTCGCTAATTGTTTCCAGACGTATGAAAAAAAAAATATGATGAACTCCGCCAGTACCCTGAATTAGTACACCATAGAACCCAAATAAATGAAAATAATGCAATAAAGAGAGTTTGAAAGAAGAAGAATTATACCCATGCCCATGAAAGGCACAAAGTCATCAACGGTAACTTGAACACCCATTTCAGCAAAAACATCCACAGCCGCTCTTCTTGAAGGTTCTTCACTATTGCAAAGTACTCCATCCATATCAAACAACACCGCCGACACTTTCCCCCACTGACTACCCGTTCCTGATACGATCTTCTCATCCAGTTTCTGGCAAGCATTCACCTTTAAACTCATCTTTCTTGATTCCAACTCCAAGATTCTAAAGGGTTTTGGACGAAATTGAAAGGGAAATTTGGATCTTGAGTTGAAAAGTGTAGTGGGTTTGGGTTTTCCACGAGTGCAAGTGGATACTGGAGAGGGTGTAAGCCTTAACGCCATTTTCTGGCCTTTGGTAAGAGCCTTTCAACTGAAACCTTAAATAAAACTCGTATTTGGTTGTTTAATGGGTGGCGGGGAAATGGGATTCAGTTGTGGTTCCGCGTGATTGGCCCATTTTACCCTTTTATCCGACTCGATAAGGGTAGCTTTTAGCGGATAATCCGAATTGAGGTGGGATTTTGTCTATTCATCCCATAATTATGTGATGGATGGAAAATGTCGGTTTTCCATATCCCCTTTCTGTTTGGCTTAATATATATTTTGCTCCTCCAACTTGTAACAAATTCCTTTAACACGCCTCTATTCCACGACACATCAAATATTTTACCAACTATGTCTAATACAGAACATTTTGATGAACGGATCTATATTAGATATACTTGAGGAAAGGTTTTGGTGTGTAAATTCTAGTAAAGTAGGAGCGTTCAATGGATTTCATTACAAATTGGGACAGCATAATATGTTTTAAGCCCCTTATGTTTTGGAGGCTAGTTATTGGGATGAGATCGTTATGTTACATGAGAGCCTTTAATACAACTATATATATACATATATTGATTAATTAGGTGTTTCGCCCGGAGTGCTTCGTTTGCTTGGAGGTATTTGGAGGCTCCCGTAGTACTACATACAAGCAGAATCAAGCAAATCTAGTACGAGAGACACATGAACATGACGTCCTGCATATAACGTCCTGGAATAGCACGGTGTAAAACATTTTTTGTTACTCAATTGCGTATAAACTGTTACGCGGCGCCTTCCTGAGATTCTTTGGAAGGGCGACGTAAGGCTAAGCAACCGAT
>ML261637.1:3796-14446 GCA_005239495.1 Nicotiana undulata | reverse complement strand
GGTAAGTGCAGCTGCTGCAGTAGTAATGCAGTATTGAACACTGCCCCTACAGAATGTGTAGCATCATACAAAGAGGTCTTAACATATAGCAATACCTCAAACATAAATGAGGAGAACCATACAAGAAAAGGACCACAACAGCAACAGAAAACATTCAGAGCAGCAGCAAAGTATAACTGGACAAATCGAGCTACAAGGAAAAATTTTGAAACAATGTGCAGGGGATGGAATCGACATGGGAGCTAATGCCAAGCTCAACTTTTACTAACTCGTTTTTCTTTTTTGCAGGGAAACCTACTGTCATCATGCTTTCTCATAGTTTACAAATTCAAAGGGTGGTATTAGCACTTAGTGCTCATCCCCTTGAAAGAGTTACTATGGGAAGCACAAGCATGAAACTCAAGACACACAATGGGCAAACGACTATTAAAGGAAGCAACACAATTGAGACACAATGGAATACTTGGATACAGCAGCAGAATCTAAACAGAAGAAAGGAAAGTAAAATGGAGATACAGATCAATTGGACAATTGAGGATACAGGGAACCAGGCATGGCGTGGATTTTGTGTGTGCATGCTATACTCTATGATGGAATCTCAGTTGGTGGTATTAGTGCGATGCACTCATTCCACTGAGAAGAAATCACAGGTATACATACACATACAAAATACGCGGACCAAAAATCTATCTAGTTGGATCTTCATAAATAGTCACTTGTGGCTAAATGTATCATATGGAGAAGTTAGAATAGATGGTCAGCAGGAGGGTAACACATCAGGAACACATGAGGTAATCCACATAGGTGTAATCTTTAATAGACACAACTACACTTATCGTGGATGGTTCGACATTGTGAGTAACTATAAAGTGGATTGTCGTATCCTTTGGCCCATACTTCAATCCACTGAAGAACAAGCTGAGGATAGATGGCACACGACAATGAAAGGAACAAGACCTGGAGCTATGTCCAGTTGTAAGGACGCGAGACAGTACTTTGGACAGGAAGTGATCAGGTATCCTAGTTCGAGGCAGCTAGTTTTGACAAGTTTTTGGGAAAACATCCAGTGGAATAAGACAAGGATCTCACCACAATTGGCAAGGAGGAAACACAGGGAGCAGCAGCATGGAAAAACATTCCAGACTCACATTTGGTACAGCAACAGAATAGGCATCAGAAGGGGCACATGTAACGCAAAATTGCACAGCTGGGCAGTAGCATTTATAACTGATAGCCACAGTTGGATTACACACTGGTCATGGAAGCTGGAGGAGACAAATATAAGTAAATGTAGTGCAGATTCACATGCAAATACATGGAGATACACAGATATATTTCAAAAGGAATCAAGCAGGGAAGGCGTACACATGTGCGACAATGTAGTATATGGTGATTTTTGTAATAGACTAGTTCTTATTCATAGAGTAGATTTTGTTTCATATATTAGTACTACATCAGTTAGTAGGTTTGATGTAGATCACATTTATCATTGTCTTACTCCTGGTAAGACATCATGCTACTCTGTTATTATTTTTTTATATATATAAAAACTAGCCCTAGGCGCTCAGTCTAGTGGATTACTAAAAAAAACGTGTAATGTCCCCAGTGGATTAATAAATAAAAAAAACCCTAAATGAAGCTCTGAGGCGATATTTTACCTTCACTGGGCGATTTTCATTTTTGAGCTGCCATGGCCAATTTGGCCGGCGGCCAGCCATCGGCACCGGCTGGTCAGCCTTTCCCCACCCTCGCCTCACCTCCTACTACCGCTACAAATAATACCCAGCCATTAGATTACTCCAAAATTCTGAAACCAGCCACAATCAATGAAACAGTGCAAAGAAATACGGCAAATAAGTGCACTGTCGAGCAAATTCAATTGCGTCGACCAGTTATTCTACAAGGGCAGCCTATGGTGAAATTCACAGAAGCAGAGGTTGATAGAATGAACGTGATTGAAGGTTTACAATACGCAGTAGTTTGCAAATTTTCGTATGGATGGCCGGAGCTCAATGAATTACGTCGAATTGTGCCGCTTCAATGTGGAATTAAAGGAGAATGTAATATCGGATTCCTTCGTGATAGACATGTATTAATACGATTGACTTTATGGCAAGATTTTATCGAATTCACGTCGAAGAGCGTATATTATGTGAAAGACAAGTTTGGTCGCGAATACCAATTACGAACCTTGATTTATGATGCGAAATTCAAGGCCGGGGAGGAAACTGCAAAGGTGATGGCATGGATATCGTTTCCAAATTTACTACCAACGTTTTTCGTCAAGGAATGTCTATTTTCACTAGTTGCTGCTGTTGGTAAGCCCTTACACCTTGATATGGCGACGATTAATAAGACGAGGCCTAGTTGCGCGCGCGTGAAAGTGTTAGTTGATTTATTGGCGGACTTGCCGAAGAAGGTGCGGATGGATATTGAGAATGAATTAACAGGGGAAGTGAGAACTGAATGGGTAAATATCAAATACGATTATTTGCCGAAATACTGTAAAGAGTGCAAATTGCAAGGCCATGACATGAAGGAATGCTGGAGGTTGCACCCAGAGCTTATGGACAATGGGAATGCTGAACAACAAACTGGAAGCGAGGCTGGTATTGTTAATAGAAAACAAATGCAACATGCTACTGCTGTAGGTTAGGGGAATCAGCAGGGTGCTCTAATGGTTCTATCGAGTGGGAAGGTTGTATGTAATGTACAAGGTAGAAGCATGGAGAAATGGAAGGAGGTGAGAAACAAAGGGAAGCAGACTGATAAAGGTGTTAACATTGGCCAGGAAATTGTCGCAGCTGACAAACAACCAGGGGTCCCTCAGCAGGTTCAAACGAACAATCAATTTGCTATTCTGGAAGTGGAAAATATGGAGGTCAATGAGAATAATCAACTAGCGTTGGTAGAAAGGAGTAGTGTACAAAAACATGTTCAGAAGGACTCAAGGTTGGATGTAACAGCACCATCATTCAAACCTAGATCTCCTAGAGCTGATAAAATAACTAAAGACACTGTTGGGAATCAAAGTGTAGCTGTAAAGAGTCTTAACGCAGCAACTCCTAATGCTAAACAAGGTGTACTGAGTAGTAGAGATCAACAAGGAGGTCCAAACATGGGAACAAATGAAGCTGCACAACTACAAAAGGAATCAACTCAACAATGGGTACAAAGGGCTTTTCAAATTAATATGGTTGCTACAAATACCTCTGTACAAGAGGTACCAACACAGGATACTAGGGTGAATGTAGAACTGGAACATAAGGAAGACACTGACCAAGTAGAAGATCCAGATTATGAGCAATTCATAAGCAAGGAGAGAGTACATTGGACAGGAGGAAGACTATGGTCAAACCAAACAGAGGAAGACCCTGAGGAGGGAGAGATTCCTGATATAATGCCAAGTGATGAAGAAGCAGGTGGAGATGAGGGAGAAGATGAGGACCAAAGTGTGAATGAAACAACAAAGGCAAAACAGACCGGTGAACAGCAAAAAGATGATATCAAAGAGAGGGACAATAGTAAGACTGATGGAGACAATTCAAAAAATAAAGAAATAGAAGTGTTAGTGGACAAAGGAGGAGAGACTCAGGCTGAGGATCCAGGGGAAATAAGGCTCAAAGACATGTTGGATGAATCTGGAAATAGGCAACTGAAGAACTCACAGGTGCAGGCAAGGGATAATGATACTGTTACATTGAAATCTGGCAAGAATCAGGATCCAAGGGAAATTAGGCTCAAAGACATGGTGGATGAATCTGGAAATAGGCAGCTAAAGAACTCACAGGTGCAGGCAAGGGTAAATGATACAGTTACATTGAAATCTGGCAAGAATCAGTGTGTGGAAGCTCTTGATAGGCCTACTGTAGATATAGCACATGCTGCAGAAAATACAAATGTTATCGAGGACAACAGAGATCAAGCAGGAAAGGATATGGATGAAGAATCTTCTGCGCAAAACTTCCACAATGTGGCTAGACAAGGGGACTTGTCACCTAGGCTCATGGAGAAGGCTAAAGCTAGTGCAAAGGGAAAAAAGAAAAATAACAAGGAGGTGCCAACAGCTCCAGTAAGTGGTGTCCAAACAAGGAGGACTTTATCTAAATCAATTAATCAGTGATGGATGCTTTAATTTGGAATGTAAGGTCGGTGAATACAATGCAAGCCTTTGAGAGGTTGATCACAATGCACAGACAAAATCATTTTGAGTTTATAGGTATCATGGAACCAATGCAGCAGGCTAGTAAGTTGGAGAGATATAGAAGAAGGATTGGTTTGGCTCAAGCCATAGTCAATGTGTCTAATAAAATATGGGTCTTTATTGATGAAGTTTTTGAAGTCACCATAATGTACAACATGGTGCAGCAGCTGACCTTGAAGCTGTTTCATACAGAGACAAAATTGGAATTGATCCTCACTCTAGTGTATGCTAAATGTGACATAATTGAAAGAATTGAGCTATGGGACTCGCTATATGCAATGGCCAGAGACATGACTTCTCCATGGCTTGTGGGAGGTGATTTCAATGTCATTTGGGACGAGGAGGAGAAATATGGTGGCCTTCCTGTACACATCAATGAAGTAGACGATTTCAGGCATTGCATTAACACTTGTAGTTTATCAGATTTGGGATTTAGAGGGAGTATTTATACTTAGTGGAATGGTAGATCAGATGACGAATGCATTTTCAAAAGATTGGATAGGTGCTTTGGCAATGTTGAACTTCAACAGACTTTCCCTGGATTGGAAGTGACTCATCTCTCAAGAATAGGTTCAGATCATTGCCCGCTGCAGTTGAAGTGTGACTTAGAAGCAACTCAAATCAAAAAACCATTCAGGTTTTTAAACTTTTGGGTAAAACACGAATCATTCAAGGATGTGGTGAAACAGAATTGGACTGCAGATTTTATGGCAAATCCATTCACGCTGTTCAATTTCAAGTTGAAAAAACTGAAGAAGGCATTGTCTATTTGGAGTAAAGCAATATATGGTGACATATTTCAAAGGATTGCAAGTCTAGAAGAAGTGGTAATGGTGCATGAAAGGGAGTTTGAGGCTAATCCTACACAGATGAACAGAGCTAAATTACAAAAAGTGCAGGCGGAGATGATCAATTACCTTGCAATAGAAGAAGACTTTTGGAGGCTAAAAGCTGGAATGATGTGATTCAAGGATGGGGATAGAAATACAAAGTTCTTCCATGCTCAAGTTAATGGAAGAAGAAAGAGGCTGAAGCTAACAAGAATCAAAGATAATGCAGATAACTGGATAGAAGAAGAAGATCAGATTGCAGAGGAGGCAGTGAAGTTCTACAAGGAGCAATTTTGCGAAACTGTTGTTCCTACAGATTTTAGCATCCTCAACTATGTTCCTACTCTTGTGTATCTTGAACAAAATGAAAAACTGATGGCAATTCCAATAAATGAAGAGGTCAAACAAGCTGTCCATGGATTAAATGCAGATTCAGCAGGAGGGCCGGATGGATTCACAGGAGCCTTCTACCACACATGTTGGGAAATTATTGAGGAGGACGTAATGGCTATGGTTAAATCTTTCTTTTGTGGTCAACAACTACCTAGGTTTGTGACGCACACAAATTTGGTTTTGTTACCTAAAAAGAAAGAAGTCAGCACCTTTGCAGACTTAAGACCAATAAGTCTTAGCAATTTCGTCAACAAAATTTTTTCGAGGGTCATTCATAATAGAATGGTGGATATGCTTCCAGATTTGATCTCACAAGAACAATCAGGTTTCGTGAAAGGGAGAAGCACAGTCGAAAATGTATTGCTTACACATGAAATTATAACAGACATTAGATTGAGGACAAGAGCTGGACCAAATGTGGTAATTAAGTTAGACATGGCAAAAGCCTATGATAGGCTATCGTGGATGTTTTTAACCAAAATGTTGAGGAAACTAGGTTTCTCAGAAGAATTCATTGGCCTCATATTTGATTTGGTAGGAAATAACTGGTATTCAATACTAGTGAATGGCCAACCTCATGGCTTCTTTAAGTCATCTCGAGGGGTGAAACAGGGAGACCCTCTCTCACCTACACTATTTATCTTAGCTGGTGAAGCAATGTCAAGGGGACTCAATGCACTGCATCAAAATATGGCATTTCATGGTTTTGGTTTGCCAAAATGGAGCCCAAAAATAAATCACTTGGCGTATGCGGACGACACCATAATATTTGCCTCATCTGATGCTTGGTCCTTGAACTTAATTATGGATGTGTTACATGACTACGAAGCAGCATCGGGACAGTTGGTAAATAAAACAAATCAGCTATATACATGCATCATCTTACAGATCTGGAAACGATACAAGAGGTGGAGAGAGTAACAGGTATAGAAAGAAAGGAGTTTCCCTTCACTTACCTAGGCTGCCCCATTTTTTATGCGAGAAGAAAGATGGACTACTATCAAGATTTGATGAGGAAAGTCATGGACAAACTTCAATCATGGAAAGGCAAATTACTGTCGATAGGAGGCAGGACAGTGTTGATAGCTAGTGTCTTACAAAGTATGCCAATTCATTTATTGTCCGCTGTGAATCCTCCCAATTATGTCATAAAGAAGCTGCACAATATGTTTGCCAAATTCTTCTGGAGCAGTAATATTGGTGGAAATACAAGACATTGGGCCTCATGGACGACACTTTGCATGCCGAAAGATGAGGGAGGTATTGGATTTAGATCCCTGCACGATGTCTCTAAAGCACTCTTTTGTAAGCTATGGTGGAATTTCATAACAAAGCCGTCACTTTGGAGCTCTTTTATGAGCCAAAAATACTGTAAGAAGATTAATGCAGTAGTGGTTCCGTGGAGGGACGGATCACATATTTGGAGAAAGATGTTGGAGTGCAGAGAATTGATCGAGCATCAGATAATATGGAAGCCAAGAATGGGGTCAGCACTTTTTTGGTACGACAATTGGACTGGACTAGGTGCACTGTATTTCCTAGTACCACAGAATTTTGTTATTGATGAAGGAATTCAAAATGTATTTGAACTGGTAGAAGATGGAATCTGGAATGTGGATAGATTACTTGAATTATTACCATAGGAATTGGCCAAGCATATAGTTGATAACATTAGAGCTCCAGCTATGGGAAATGGCCTAGACACTCCATTTTGGATGCTTGAAAGCAGGGGCAATTTCACAGTTAAATCGGCATGGGAATATCTTAGGAGAAGAGACAATCCTAGGAAAGCTTACAACATGATGTGGGTTAAAGGATTACCCTTTAAAATCTCATTTTTTATGTGGAAGATGTGGAAAGCTAAGCTGCCTTTAGATGACTTTATGAGGAGATTGGGGTATTTCATGCCCTCACGATGCTGGTGTTGTGCAGAACCTAAAGAGGAATCGTTAGTGCACCTGTTTTATACCTCTAATGCTGCCTCAACTGTATGGAAGTACTTCTTAATGAGAGCAGGTATCAGAATAGAAGGTCTTTCATTACACCAAGCTATTACCAAGTGTTGGACTGCCGAGGTATTACCAAGGATGAAGCCAGTACTGCAGGCCCTACCAGCATGCATTGTGTGGGAACTATGGAAGAGAAGGAATAGTTGGAAGTATGGGGATGTTGTGTCAGTCAATCGAGTGATATACCAAGTATCAACAAATATTCAAGCATTAGTGCAACTTAGGAAACCTGGTACAAAGGTCCCTCACAAATGGCATGAGATCATACACATGCTGCAAAACTACACTCCTAAGTTGAACTATGAAAAAGTGATATGGGAACTTCCACAAGAAGGCTGGATAAAAGTAAACACAGATGGTGCAAGCAGAGGAAACCCAGGGAGAAGTTCAATAGGATACTGCTTGAGGGATAACAAGGGAGACCTGATCTATGCAAGTGGAATGGAGATTAGGGAAGGTTCGAATAATGAAGCAGAATCCACAGCAATCGTAGAGGCACTAAGGATATGCAGTGCAATGAACCAAGAACAAATCTGGCTGCAAACAGACTCAATGTTGATTAAAAAGGTCATTGAAGGAGAGTGGAAACCACCCTGGAGCATAGTAGATCAAATTGAAGAGGTATGGAGATTGAGGGAACAATGCAATCTTAGGTTGTCACACATATATAGAGAAGGCAATAGATTGGCAGACCATCTTGCTAATTATGCGTTGGATAATGGAAATATAGAATGCCACGACTTCTGGGAGTTAGACACATTGGGTAGGAAGATCTTGAATGATGATAAGGTTCAATGCCCATATTTGAGAGTAAAGGTTGCACGAAACTGATGAGTGAAGAAGAAATAACAAGCTGGAGGATTATGGAGACAAGGGCTGCATATAACCATGCTCAAATCAATTGCGAGGAGAGCATGGTTGCCCAGATTTACACTAACATTGGTTTTTGTTTTGCAGGTACACAAACTGGGATATTGATCTATGTCCTAAATGACCTCTTGTTGGTGGTATTAATGCATTGCATTCATCCCAATAGAGGAACCTTAGGCACAGGCAATAAATCAGTAGCAGGGAGCATTAACAAACTGAGAGTAATTAATGTCCATAAGCTCAGAAAGTTTAATCGAAGTGGGCAAGATGTGATCAGAACTTACAAGAGAATGGGCAGCAGGCTGAGAAGACACAAGGGACAAAACAAATGAGAATGTGGAGGAAACATAGAATGCATAGGAGAATGGATCATACAAGATGGATTAACAAAAGAAGCTGTAGTAAAACAGCAGCACAAAAAAGAACTGGGCAATTACAAATAAGGGAACTATATGGTGCTGCTGATCAACATGGTCGATCCCTTTGGGAGAAGATTATACTGATCAATTTGCAGGCCTATGTAGCTATGAATTACACTTTGACACTACCCAGAAATAATGAGCAGGCCAGGGCAAAACAGCTACTCAGTATGTCGAAGCGAAAGGGGCAGCAGGACATGGAAAATAAGACAAACGATGGGAACAATGGGAGTGGTATACAGGCAGTCAGGCAGTCAGGCAAGAAGAAAAAACAGGATAAGAGTTGCAACAAAAAGAAACTCACAAGGTGCAAAACAAGCAGGCTAGTAGGGAGTAAGTGAATAACACAAAGTGAAGGATCATTGCCTAGAATGTATAATCGAAATAGGCAAGAGGACGCAAGGAGCGATCGCCTAGTGGAAATCATTTGTTGGTGCAATGCAAGCAAACACAAGGAGAATGAACATTGCAAGAAACACCATTTATTAATCCCTAGGGAGGAGTACACGGTGATTATGGTTTATACTAATGCTGTGTTCTTTTTCGCAGGTGATACTACACCCACAGCTTGTTTCCAAATACGACCTCCTAGGGTGGTATTAGTACTAAGTACTCATTCCCTCGAGGAAGGAAAAGAGACAAGCACAAATGTGGGGATTACAAGAAAGACAAGACAAAAGGAAATCTTGGAAATTATGCACACAAGTCCAGACCTTAAAACACTGGATTTTGTACACTCTAAGAGAAACAAATGCAGTACAGGCAAGGACGACATTCAAGCACAAGAAGTAGACAAGTAGGGAATGCGACAATACAATAAAGAGAAAGATCATTGCCTAGAATGTATAATCGAAATAGGCAAGAGGGCATAAGTACATGGAATGAATTGGATACTGGAGTACATCGATAGTATGGAAGTTTGGAGGAGTAAAGAATGCAAGGACAATACAGGATCAACAATTAGTGAGGAATACAAGTTCAGTATGATACTAACTTTCTATGTTGCAGGAGATGCTACTATACCAATTACATGCCACCAACTACGACCTCCAAGGGTGGTATTAGTACTATGTACTCAGTCCCTAGAGGAAGGAAAAGTGGCATGCACAATCGTGGGAACAGAAAACATACAGAGGTACAAAGGGAGGTATCAATATGAGGCCAGTTCGAACTGGACCTTGATCAATAGAGAAGGGTACCAGGTGATGACAATGGTGGACTCAAGGATATCAGGGAAAAGAGAAGAAACACGAGGCTGCAGACCATAAAAGCGAATGAGAGGCAGACGTACAAGTAACGAACCAGCCAAGCACATGAAGGTTCCCATATACAGAAGTCACGCATTTCAATCTGGAAACGACCCACACTAAATTCAAAACTGTTTGGAATGACATGAGGAGTAATTGCAACACTGGAAATATTATGAAGACCCAAGCAAGTGTCAACAACAAGCTTTGTATTAGGCTGGTTTTTAAAGTTTATAAACTTAAGAATAGATCATTATGTGATACCAAATATGGGCCTCCAAGGACCAATTTGGTAATAGGACATATGTAATAGTAATCATAGATTAGCATCTCACGACGAGTGGGATAACTCCGGATTTTGTTGGTTTTGCTTTATTATAAATAAAACAACTACGAGGCGACAGCCTAGTAGTATAATTTGCCAAAAAAAAATGTGTAATGTCGCATGCTCGGCACCGGGTATGGATCCGATACCGGATTGCGTAATATTTCTCCGGGACATCAAATACGACACAAGGAACCATAGTCAACGCGCCGAAATGACCAAACTATATTTTTTGCCAATTTAGGACAATTAAACTAGAATTCGCAAGTTTAGCCTATAATGTCGGCTGCCCGGGGTCGGGTATGGATTCGGTACCGGATCGCGTGATATTTGTCTGGGACATCAAATACGAC
>ML261636.1:809-17876 GCA_005239495.1 Nicotiana undulata | reverse complement strand
TGGTGCGTACGTAGCCCCCTCAACAAGCACAATTAGCAACAAAGAGCCTAGGGGATATTTCCCTCTTACAAAGATTGGAAAGGAGACTCACCTGGACAAGTGCTCCTACGGCCAACAGACCAAATCAACAAGACGCACGAATCCTCCGAATTACTCTCGATGGCTCGCAACTAGCCAAAAACACATAATTATATCAATTTAGGAAGATTCGAGGAGGATTTATCAAATATTTCCTTAAAACGTATTCTTGACGTACTTTGGAAATTCAACTCCGAGCCTCGGCATCCGGAAAATTATAATTCTTGAAGAAACGCGCTATACGTCGCCTAAGGATCAAGATTAACTCAATTAATCATCCCTCAATGGCCCAAAAAACAGAATTCACATTTTCATCAAACCCCTCTCTCTTCCCCCAACAATTTCTTATGAATTCTATGGATTTGGAAGAGGAAATTCCCAAGGAATTGAAGAAATTAACACGCGGAGGGTTAGGGATTCACTTACCTGAGTTTCTAAGCCGAAATATCCGTTCTGGAGCTCTTGGGGTCGTCAACAATGGGGGAAATATGATTTTTGGGAAAGAATTCACGACTTGGGCCTTTTAATGGGACTGCCCAGCAGTTTCCGCACCTGCGGAAAAGGCCTGGGCACTGGGGGAAATTCCCGCACCTGCGATGGCCTGGGCCCCTGGGGAAAGTCGCGCCTGCGGGCTTTTGTCCGTGCCTGCAGGAAGGGGATCGCCCCTACGGCTGGAGCCGCACCTGCGAAGGCATTTCCGTTGGTGCGAACCTCGTGCCTGCGGCTCATGGAACGCAGGTGCGGTCACACCAGTACATTCCCACCAACTATGAGTTTTGCTAGTTTTTGACCCCGGTCGGGGTTGGGAGACCCCTGGGCCCACCCGAGCCCTCGACAAATTATACCAACAAGTCCCAAATCACATGACGAACTTGCTCGAGCTCCCAGAACACTAAGAACATCACTCAAACCAAGAATCACTCTCCAAACCCCCTAGATCAAACTTAGGATTTCAAGAAAAAAATCAAATGGCTCATCAATACGCCGAACGGGTCTATACTGCTCAGAATGACCCCAAATTTTGCGGACAAGTCATAAATGACTATACGGAACTATTGCCAGTTCCAAAATTCCATTCAGACCATGATATCACAAGGTCCAATTCAAGGTTGAATTCCAAATCACATGAAATCCTGAATTCCAATTCAGGTGCCGAAATACTCCCGGGTCATCAGAAACCCAAGGCGAACACACTCCCAAGTCCGAAATCATCATTTGGAGCTGCTCGAACTGTCAGAACTCATTCCGAGGTTGTTTGTGCAAAATACTGCTCGGAACCAAAATCAGCCAAATAGGCTAGCCTTCAGGAACCAAGTGTTCCCGAATTGGCCAAATCACTTCTGAATATCGAACTACCTGCCCAAACAAGTCATAAAGAACGAGTAGTCTCTATGGAAAGAGTCATTCACGGGAACGGAGTCCCAACACACAAAATGACCAGCTGGGTCGTTATAGCCATCATGGTTCCGAAGGTTGGAATTTTGGGTCGTGACAAACATACTTATAAAGAATACGCTGGGGACCTTTTGGATTGAACAATATGCTGGGGAGTTCAAGGTAAATATTTTTGCAGAAATAGGACTTTATGCGACCCATTATGAGGCCGCAGAGTGAAGCAGCTCTTAGGGCCAATTTTTAGGTCAATTTCGTGGCCAATTATGCGATTGCATAACCATTTTGCGGGCCACACTTTTGTCGCATAATCATCCTTATATTTTTGTGGAGGAAAGTTCTACGACGCATTATGCGACCGCAGAACAGGTTTGTGGGCCGCATAATGGCCGCATAGTGAAGTAGGCCAGCCCATTTTTCGAGGGCCATCTCGCGGTCATTTTGCGAACCGCAAAATCATTATGCGGTCGCCTATGCGACCACAGATCCTTTCTCGGGGCTTCATTTTGGGGGTATTTAAACACGACCATATTCCATTAAAACACATACCATAGACCATTTTTGAGCATATTCCTGATGTTTTTAGAGAGAGAGAGAGAGTTCTTAGAGTGGGGAGCAACCTTCACACTAATATCCATCAGTTCTTGCTCAATACTTAAAGGTTATCAACAAAGTCCTTATATTAAAGCTAAGAATCTATGCTCTAGCTTTTAACTTCGAAAATCTACTACAAGGGGGATAACAAGAAAGACTATTATTGGGTGTGAGGCTTGATATCTTGCATGCATGTATTCTTAAAGTATGTGGGAAGGTTGTGAGCTAGGAATTGTAGAGAATGGGTAGAGCCGTAGAGGAATGGAAGAATCTTTCATACAAGGGCCTTAAAATCATTAATGCACACCTAGGGTGTGTTTGGTATAACGAAAAATGTTTTCTTAGAAAACAAGTAGTGACCTTATTCATTTTTCGGTGTTTGGTACGCAAATTGAGGAAAATATTTTCTCAAGATATTCATAAATAATTTTGATACAATAAACATGAAGCCATAAACTGTCGAACCAACAAACTTCCGAACCCACAAATTTCATAACCTTCTAAACCGCAAAACTCTCAACACCACAAAATTTCGAACATGTAAACTTCGAAACACATAAACCTCTGAACTCATAACTTTGGAACTTGTAAAATTTCGAACCTGCAAGTCTAAAACTGAAAAAAGTAAAAATGAAAATATATTACAATAAAAAACATTTCAAATTACAGGTGAGGGTGTTGGTGGGTGGTGTAGAGAAACGAAAAACATAAATTTCAAATTACAGGGGTGGGGTGGGGTAGTAGGGAGGGAGGTGACGAAAAAGGAACCTTTTTGGAGAGAGGGCATGGGGTGGGGTTAAGTGCGTGGGTGTGGGTGTGGGTGTGTGTGGGGGGGGGGGTGAGAGTATGGAATAGGGTAGGGAAGGTTGAGAAGGAGTTTTGGAAAATGTTTTCCTTTTTTTTCATAAGGAAAACATTTTCCTCCAATTGGAGGAGAATATTTTCCAAAATATTTAATCCAAAAAAACATGGGAAAATTGAAAAACATTTTCCGGAAAATATTTTCCTTCATACCAAACACACCCCTAGTGTTTGACTATGTGCTCAAATAGGCTAGAATCATGATCATCTTCCTAATTTTGGTCCATCTTGTTATATTTCTAAAAATAGATCGAAGTGATAAAAATTTCAGAACGTTTTAAAGTGTAAAGGAAGCTCAATTGAGGTATGTTTGGTAAACCCCCTTTCTTCTTAGAATCAAATACCATGGTGTCTGTAATTTGTGTAGGTCCCGAATTGATGTTTATAGAATTGGCTATTCCGAATGTGTTTGTGTTGAAGGATACATGTTCAATATGTATTTTAAATGCTTTATCATGTCATCTTGCCATTTGAGGATGTGTTCAAAATGTGGAATATGTGTTAGGAAATGTTAAGACTTCATGTCAAAATTGAATAAAGGTTGTTGTGCCAAATTGTATGAAAAGCCTCTATGTGCTTAGGATTCCCAAATTGCTCATATGTGTACTAATGCCTTCTATGGTAGGCCTTATTGTTGTTAGTGATAATGATGTTTGAATATAAAAAAGGGGAATTTGGAATTATGAAATACGACCAAGTGACAAGAATGATTTGCTAATTGAGGCCACTCGTATCTAAGAATTGAAAAGATATGAAAGATATATGAAGTTAGGTGATTGATTGAAATGTGGATGTCTCAAATGAGATGGCGTAGCCGATCGAGCTATGATCAGACGCCATGCCGCACACATGGTGTTGACTATGTTGGATGATAATTGAAATTGTGGTTATGGTGTATGTCTCAAATGAGATGACCTAGCCGATCGGGTCGAGATCGGACTCTGTGTAAGAACATGGTGGTATTGTGGCATATCGGCACTAAAGATCACCCAACCTAATAACGTGGAAATTGACTTGAAAACCCATGTGATCCTTAACTTGATGTTTTAGTGTTATTTGAAGCTCATATTTAATTTTTGATTGTTTCCCCTCTATTATTATTCATTCTATTTAGATGGTGTTTAGTTTTACATATTATTACTATTCGACTGTACTAACGTCCCTCTTTCCGGGGGCGCTGCATCTTTAAATGTATGCAAGTGGTTCCATAGCAGGTAGTGTTGATCAGGGATATGGATACATCCTCTTCCCACCAGACTCGGTGAGCCCCATTTCATCCTGGGTCATGTATTGCATCTTTTGTTCATATCATTATCACGTTTAGAGGTATATATAGGGCCTTTTCGCCATAAATATCCTAATGCTCTTTTGTATCTTTAAATCCGTAGACACTATATGGGTTGTACATAGGTGCTAGAAAAGGCAAACAGATCATGTTGTGTTTTGAACTCTTGTTCCACTTGAATCATAAGAATGCGTGTATTTTGAAACTTAAGACTGATGTAACCAATGAGATGAATTAGTAATTTATATATATGGCCTTCCTAATGTCTAATTAATTAAAACTCTTCTCTTGATCATGGGTGAGTTGGGCAAAAAGTACTTAACATGCTTGCTCGACCGGGTCCACTCGGTTGTGCACCGGTCGCGCTTCCCGTGTTTTGGGTGTGACAATTCACTTACTAGGCAAGCCAACATTGTCACACAATTAATCAATTTGAAACTATTTGACATAATATAATAAGAAATAAATCATATAGTTTTAAAAACAGGTATAATAACCTTAAACGTTAGCTAATAAAATCCCTAAGATCTTGTTTCACAAGTACATTAGCATTCTAGCAGTGCTACAACCAAAGGCTAAACGAAAATACAACTGTTTGAAACAAAACTAAACAACGGAAATAGATAGGGAATGGGACTTTAGGGCTGCGAACGCCGTGTAGTTGTACCTCAAGTCTCTGTGATCAGCTAATCCGAGTAAGCCTCCACTAACCGATGCTAGGATCAACTTCAGAATCTGTACAAGAAGTGTAAAATTGTAGCATGATTACAACCGACCTCATGTACTCAGTAAATTCCGAGTCTAACCTCGACGAGGTAGCGACGAGGCTATAACAAGACACTTACTAAAACTTTTATGAATATGATAAATAACAGCAAAACAGAGAGAAACAAGTATAACATAGAAATTGGACATAAATTAAATAACAAAGGGTCCCATAATAACAGAAAACACAATTTCCTCAATACAACGAGGACACGAAAAATATTAACTCAAAACAGTCAAATATGTTATCTCTGTTGCGGCGCGAAACCCACCCCCTCCCCCCACCCNATATATATATATATATATATATATATATATATATATATATATATATATATATATATATATCACGACCCAAAACTCTAACTTGTCGTGATAGCACCTATTAGTGGTACTAGGCAAGCCAATTCTCAAAATGCTTAAACATTGCATAAAGGATAAATCAAAAAGCCTTTCTCATAATAGAAATCTTTCATAAAACTAAAGTTTTACTCGAAAATATAGTGCGGAAAGGTAGCCCCAAACATCGGGGTATCACCAAGTCATGAGCATCTAAATAGCCAATCTAATAAAACAGTGTCTAAGTATCAATACAGAAGAAAAGAGAACATAGAAGGAGAGACATGGTTTGCGGATGCCGACATCTACTTCGTAGTCTCTAATACTCGCTCGTGCACGAACTCAACGACTTCTAGAACCGTACAGACTTGGATCTGCACATGACGTGCAGGGTGTAGCATGAGTATAACCAACTCAACAAGTAACAGAAATAAATAAGGAATTGAGAAGCAGTGACGAGCTGAACAAAATACAACGCATTTCATAAACTTCAACAATGAAAGTATACGTGAGTAAATTCCGGCAAATGTATAACAAGTCAGATGCATATCTATTGAGTTCAGGTAAAACATGTATAAAACTTCGAGAAAGTTCAACAATAACATGAATCAACTAAGAATATCAATAATAGTAAGACAAATGCAACCTCTTAGGATCATAGTCCTTCAAGCCCTTAATAGATCAAAACACGGTCTCAGCCCTCAATGCACATACACTCAATAAGTACTTGCACTCTCTGGGGGTGTACAGACTCTGGAGGGGCTCCTTCAGCTCAAGCATTATATCACAGCAGCGTGCAACCCGATCCAATCTCGTTGTGACGTGCAACCCGATCCATAATACATAAACAACCATAAGGCTTATTGTGGCGTGCAGCCCGATCCAAAATCGATATATATCCCTAAGGCTTTTTGCAGCGTGCAACCGGATCCATATATCTCACATAGCTCACAGCTCGGCACTCAGGCCCTATCTCAGTCACTAACCTCTCCAGCCTCTCGGGCTCACAGAAAATCATAATATTCAGCCTAATTAGAGATAAAAACAAGTATTAACCAGAAATGAGAGGTAATAGAGATATGACACACAAGTAAGACTGTGACTGAGTACAAGACAGAAATTAGCAGTCAATTCGACAAGTATACGATCGTTGCGGTCCCAACATTGATGTCATATGGCCTAAGCATGGTTTCTATCATGAATGGAAGTCAAATTGATAAAAGACAAGGAAAACATGTAAGCACTAATAGGCTATTCAACTTTACGGTGGGACGGAGCAAGTCATAATCCCTCACGGTGCACGCTCACACGCTCGTCACCTATCATGTGCATAACCTCCAAATAATCACATCATACCAAATTTTGGGGTTTCATACCCTCAAGACCAGATTTAAGTTTGTTACTTACCTCAATTGTCCAGAATACTACTCCGATATGCCCTTGCCTCTCGAATCGGTCTCCAAATGCACCCGAATCTAACAACAAACAGTACGAGATAATCAATATAGGATAAAGGGATCAATTCCATAATAAAACTACTATATTATAGCCAAAAATCCGAAATCGGCTTAACCTGGCCCCTGAGCCCACCTCTAAAAATTCGACAAAAGTCACAACCCAAAAGCACATTCATTTCTGAGTTTAACCATACTAAATTCATCAAAATCCGACATTATTTGGTCACCCAAATCCCCAAAATCCACTCTCCAATTCTCAAGCCCTAAACCCCAAATTTCACTTTAAAATCTTGCTAATTAGGTGGGGAAATCGGTGGGGAAACAAACAAGATTTATGATCCAAAATGATTACAAGAACCTTACCTCAAAAATCTCCTCGAAAAGCCTCTCCAAAATCGCCTAAGTATGAGTTTTAAAGGATGAAATAAGATCAAAATTGCATACCCTTGCTTTTTAAACTTCCGCCCAAACCTTTCGTACCTACAGCTATTCCGCTCGCACCTGTGGAGCTGCTTCTGCGACCAAAGTTCCGTACTTGCGAAATTCACTTAAGTCCACTGGGCTTGCACCTGCGCTCTAGGTCTCGCACCTGCAGAGTCGCTTCTGTGGCCCATCTTCCGCTTCAGTGGAAATGCCCAAAATCCACTCTTCCACACATGCGGCTTAGCCTCGCAACTGCGGGCTTGCAGATACACTCAATCTCTTGCACCTGCGCTTCTAGTCCAGCCCATCCTTGTCCGTACCTGCGGCTAGCCCCCCTCGCAGGTGCGATCACACCAGATGCAGCCAACTTCAACAGCTTCACCAAGTTGAAATCAAGTCAGATAACCACCCTAATTCACCCCGAGGCCTCCGGGACATCAACCAAATATGCCACAAGTCATATAACCCTATACGAACTTAGTCAAACCTTTGAATCACTCAAAACAACATCAAAACACCAATTACACACGTATTCAAGCCTAAAGACCTTTTAAACTTCCGAATTCCACAAACGATGTCAAACCCTACCAAACCACGTCCGATTGACCTCAACTTTTTCACACAAGTCCCAAATGACCTGACAAACCTGCTAAAATTCCCGGAAATAAAATCCGCCACTTATCTTAATTTCCATTGCCAGCCAAGATCGCCAAAATTCCAACATTTATCAATTCAAGCCTAATTCTACCACGGACATCCAAATCACATTCCGTACACTCTCCTAAGTCCAAAGTAACCTAACGGAGCTAACAGAACCATCGAAATTCAAATCTAAGCTCGTTTACACATGAGTTGATATCCGGTTAAATTTTCTAACTTTAGCTTCCAATTAACAGACTAAGTGTCTGAATTCACCTCGAAATCACTCTGGACTAGAACTTACCAATTCAGTAAGACATATAACAACTATAAAGCATAAAAGAAACAGAAAATGGGGGAAATGGGGTTATAGTTGATCACCGACGTACTTCCGGAGCATATAAACATAATATACTAGATGCACACTTGACAAGCTAGGTGGCAATACAAGATTGTAATCCACCTCCTTGATCCTCTGAGGTGATACCTTCAGCAAAACCTTCTCCCCAACCATGTAAGACAGATCACAAACTATCCTATCAGCATAGCTCTTTTTCTTAGACTGCGTCGTGCGAAGCCGCTGCTAAATCAATTTCACGTTTTCTAATGCATCCTGGACCAAGACTGTACCCAAGATCTTAGCCTCATTCATCTCAAACCATCCCACCGGAGATCTACACCGCCTCCCATACAAAGCCTCGTACGGAGCCATCTAAATGCTCGACTAATTACTGTTGTTGTATGCAAAGTTCGCGAATGGTAGAAATTGGTCCCATAAACCCCCAAATCAATGACACAAAATTGTAACATGTCCTCCAATATTTGGATAGTGCGCTCGGATTGTCCGTCCGTCTGAGCGTGAAAGGTTGTGCTCAACTCAACCTGAGTACCCAACTCTCACTGCACGGCTCTCCAAATCCGCGATGCAAACTGTGTGCCTCTATCTGAAATGATGGAAATCCAAAAACCATGATGGCGAACAATCTCTCAGAGGTAAATCTCAGCCAATCGCTTTGAATTCCTTTTTCATGTATATATTCATTCCCCTTTGATGTATATTCGTCTTAATCCCCTATTGTACATATTCATTTTTACTTTCCGTATTTTTACTTTATAACTTCTTTTAGTATTTTCCTTTACATTTTAGCTTTATATTTCTTTTAGTAGCTTCTTCTCTTTGAACTTATAACTTCTTCTTTACTTTGTCGTTATCAATAAGCCATTGGTTTTCTTAAGGTCACGGTTATTTACAAGGGTGAAAATTATGTGAACCAGATGTCTCTTTCCTACGACGGACGGTGTGACGACCTTCTTAAGGGATTGCGTCCGTTTTTCGTTTTGTTTTTGTTTTTCCTTTATTTTGGTAGTAATGAATAAATGTGACTCGAGTAAGATTCACTTGGAACAAACATATTTACCTTTGACCTCATGGTTAAAGACAAATTGTAGATGAATCTAGCTCTAAGTGTGACCCATAGAATCTTGAGTTGGCTAAAACTTTCAACAAGTGGTGTTTGTAGCCATATGTGAGTTTTCAATCTAAACCGAGGTTGTTGTGGGCCCTCGAACCTATTCTCTTTAACGATCCTGTGGCTTGAGAGGTGAGGTTTGAATTGCATATCCCAAGTGCCATGCCAGAAAGTCTAGAACTTGCCCCAAGTGTTTTTCTAGGCGAAAGTTTAAGTTCGCTTGACTTGAGAAGTGATTATAGGCTCTCCTTGATTGCCTTTAGAAACTAAAGACTTCCATAGCCTACCATGATAGAATCCTTAGTCAACCCCTTTTGAGACTAAGCATGTTTGTTCAAAAACCACATTACAAACCTTCATCCGTTTTATAATGACCCTCTCTTGGCACCCATTCTTTCATGAGCACCCATGATGAAAAATAGTCAAAATTATGTTTGGGGGAGAGACGAGGAAATTCAAAGTGATGAAAGGAGTTGTTCAAAAAGGAAAGGCTAATAAAAGGTTGAAAAGCCAAAAATAAAAGAAAAAAGTCAAAAAGAAAAGTAAAGGTTGA
The DNA here is from genome assembly GCA_005239495.1 of Nicotiana undulata. Taxonomy (NCBI): domain Eukaryota; kingdom Viridiplantae; phylum Streptophyta; class Magnoliopsida; order Solanales; family Solanaceae; genus Nicotiana; species Nicotiana undulata. Next base: position 8,021 of record ML261636.1, on the reverse strand, counting down.
AAAGACTCAATGAAACAATGTAGAAAAGCTCGTAATGATGAAAGAAGGAGAAAAATAGGCCTCAAATAAAAGAAAGAGCGACAGTGAGTCTCTAAGTTCCCCAAGGAAGATAAAATGACTCAAAAATTCAAGAAAAACATGAGTCAAAGTGTTAAAATGGAGTGCGTAAGGAAAGATGTTCTATCATAGTTCATCATGCCCGAATTTGACCCGAAAAACCTTCATTACATCCCATTAAAGCCCTATAGGATCTCAAGTTGAGTGAGCTTACATTAGTGGTGATTTACACAAGGGGAAATCCTATGGTACTTAGAGTCGGACTTGTAGCATTCTTTGAGAGTGAAGAGCGCACTTCTTGATAATCCTGGTTTTGAGCGTACATTCTATATGGTGAGATGAGCTCATGGAGAGTATATGAGAAAGATTCTGGGATCCAGAGTGAATTACTTGAGAGAGCGAAGCTCTTTGATAAATTGAGTCAACTCTTGAAGCTTTGGTGTCACATTAGACCTAGTGAACTAAGAAAGTCAATGCATAATGTTGTCAATAATGCATATATGTTGAGGGTAATTCTTAGTCCCAATTGAAGCTTGATGAAGTTACATTTGAACAGCTGAAATACTTCTTCTTTTTCTTGTGGAGGTGGGAGTTACACTACAAGAAATAAGTTACATTGTGGAGGCTTATTTGTGGGGGGTTGTAAGAACCTCTACTATAAGATCATTTTCAGGTATTTCTTTTAACCTCCACTACATAATTCTTTTTGTGGCGGTTTTATTGTGAAGGTTTTTGATAACCTTCGCAAATTGCAATAAATAGTGAAGGTTTGTAAAACATCGCAATTCACTATAATTTGTGGCGGTTAATAACCCTTACAATTTCGAAGAGAAAAATATAAGAGATGAGTTTAAGAATAAATAGAATTAGTAAGTTTGAATACATGCACTATAAGTTTAGTCAACATATGTATAGCAAAGTTGAATTGAGACAAAACGGGATTATATTGCAGTGCCAAAATATAAAATATTTCAATACCTACGCTCGTTGTTTTCTCTAACATTATCAAATTAGACGAGCAGATTGAAGAAGGTATTAAGAGCGGTATGGTCACGAATTTTAATGCTTTGCAAGCTACAAACAAGGTTTTACAATTCGGCGGTGTGTCTAAGAAAAAGGACGTGGGAGCTGTAATGGTTGCACAAAGAGCCAAATCCCCACTCAAATATTAAATTTATCCAACACCTCCACTCACATACTAGCCAATCCCGAATTACCAAGCACCCTCACCTTCATACCAAGCTCCTCCACCCAATTACCAATCTCCACCACCCTCCTACCAATCTCTACCACCCACATATCAACCTACTTCACCTAGATACTCACAACCCGCTCCTGTTTACCATACTTAGAATTCTCAACCATCTCATTACCAATCACCCCCTACCCGTCAAAACTTCCCTAGACCTCGACCAAATTTTGATCGCAGACCTCCAAAATAGTACACCGCCATAGCTGAACCCATTGACCAGCTGTATGAGAAACTCAAAGCTGTCAGTTACGTCACACTTGTCCCTGCTTCCACCCTTGAGAACCCTTCTCAGTGGGCTAACCTAAAAAAATCTAGTGCATACCATTCCGGCATGAAAGGGCACACCATCGATGAATGCCGCTCTTTGAAAGACAAGATACAATCCCTGATTGATAGCAAGATCATCGTGGCAAAAAATACTGCTCCAAATGTCCGCAACAATCATTTTCCAGACCATAAGGGTTGAGGTATCCATATGATTGAAATCGAAGATGATTGGGACCCGAGGGATCAATCGGGTTGATTGCAGAAGGCGATGACCCAAAGAAACCCACAGTCACTCTTAACCTGATCATAGTCCATATTCAACCATCTGAGGACACTGAGGTGAATATGTCTATACCACTTGAGTTTGAAGCAACGCCACGCACGAAGACACCAGTACCGATTGAAGTTGAGTTCGTGTCTCCAACAAATGCACCCACACCATGAGGTTGCAGTCCCTCCATCCAAGGCACATGTTCCATTTGAAGTAAGGATAGCCGCACCAATTCCAGTGGTAATGTCGACCACGCCGCCCTTCTATACAAAGGCTATCCCTTGGGACTATACAACTGAGGTGAGAAGGAAAGGCAAGGTCAAAACCGAGGAAGCTGTCGCATCACAAGGTATGACGAGAACTGGTAGGGTCTATACCCTTGAGCATCTGGCCGAATTGAGCGAGCAGGCTACCAACCGGCCTACCCTTATTGAAATAGGTCTAGATGACCTTTGGAGGAAAGTACATGCTAAGGAGTATTCGGTCATCGACCAGCTGAACAAGACGCCAACACAAATATCCATCATCTCTTTGCTGCAGAATTCGAGACGCACCGAAGTGCTCTGTTGAAGGTGTTGAGTGAAGCGTATGTACCAAATAACATCACTAGTGGGGAAATGGCCAATATGGTGGGCCAAGTTTTGGAAAGTCACAAGATCACTTTCCATGAGGACGAGCTGCCTCATGAAGGATTGGGCCATAACAAAGGACTGCACATCACTGTGCAATATGAAGATTATTTCATCTCCAGAATCTTGATCGATGAAGGATCCAGTCTTAACATTTTCCCATTGATAACACTCAAGAAATTGGGTAAAGGGCTGCATGAGATAAAGGATGGAGAAATCAATGTGAAAGCTTTCGATGGATCTCAAAGGTTCACCATTAGGGAGATCAGTCTATGCCTGCAGATGGGACCAACGTGGTTCGAGGTCGATTTCCAGGTAATAGATGTGGTAGCGTCCTACAACTTGTTATTAGGACGACCCTGGATTCATGTTGTTGGGGCCGTAGCATCAATGTTATATCAGGCAGTGATGTTTGAGTGGAACCACCATGAGGTGATTATTCATGGCGATGGTAGTAACCCTATTTACAATCGCCAGACTATTCCAGTGATCGAAGGAAGAAGAAAGTTGGGTGGAGAAACCTACCACCACATTGAACGGGTCAATGCCATCGACAAGGACAAACAGAGGGATAGCAAAATCGAGAGTATACTACACTGGAGTGGGTACGAGCCTGGCAAAGGGCTCGGCAAGAACCTTCAAGGAATCTCCAAACCTATCAAGATCAAGAGCCATGGCACCACTTTTGGTTTGGGCTACGACTACACTTGGAAAGAATTGAACGATTGGTCACCACCTTGACACGGTCCTTACTAACCTTTGGAGCAGCCAATACCGCATCTAGAGCAGACCTGCCAACATGCCGACATTATTTATGGGTCAGACGAAGAAGAAGCACTAGCCGCATTGAGGAATTTAATCCAGGAAGACGATGATATGGATTGCTGTGTTATTCTCGAGGAAGAGGGGGATGAAAGCCCTTCCATACAGGCTGTGAGCAGAGGGACATACCTCAAGAGCTAGACTATCAGGACAACCAAAGCCCGATGAGCCTCGGGGTAGCAAGGCTAATACAAGCATTACTTACTGTTTTATTTACTAAAATGAGTTTTTCTTTCCGCATTTTTCAATTTCAATGTTCAAAATAGTTATTCAATTGATTAAAGAATTTTCTAATTTCTCTTATAAATCCAATATTTATCATTACTGTTTTCTCTCATTACTTTATCTATACAGCATTACCATTACTTGTCTTGATGAACCAATGAGCGTGACATGCAACGAGACAATGCAACAAGCAGACATTGATTCAGAGGAAGATGATATACCCGACGAGATTGTCAAAGAAGTTGAAAACTTTGAGAACAGACCTAAGTCCAACCTGGACGAGAATGAAATTATCAACCTGGGAGATTCGGAAAATGACATGGAAACACGGATCAACATTCATTTGTCACCGTCAGAAAAGAAAGAATACACAGAGTTTCTGAAAGAGTATGAGTACATATTCGCCTGGTCATATGATGACATGACTAGTCTAAGTACGTTTATTGTGGCTCACAAACTGCCAACCAATCCAATGTTTCCACCGCTAAAGCAAAAGCTCAGAAAATTCAAACCTGACATGAGTTTGAAAATCAAGGAAGAAGTTACCAAGAAAATCAACGCCAAAGTTCTCAGGGTAGTTGAGTACCCAACATGGTTAGCCAACATTGTACATGTGATGAAGAAGGACGGGAAGGTCAGAGTCTGTGTCGACTACCGGGATCTCAACCGGGCTAGTCCGAAAGACGAAATCCCTTTGCCAAATATACACATCCTGATTAACAATTGCGCCAAGTAGGAACTACAATCAATCGTGGATTGCTTCGCTGGTTATCATCAGATTTGGATGGATGAGGAAGATGTTGAGAAAACGGCTTTCATTACATCGTGGGGCGTGTACTTTTACAAAATGATTCCATTCGGCCTGAAGAATGCAAGGGCCACCTACATGAGTGCTATGACCACCATATTCCACGACATGATTCACAAGGAGATCGAGGTATACGTGGATGATGTTATTATCAAGTACAATAAAGCAACTGATCACATAGAAGACTTGAGGAATTTCTTCAATAGGTTTCAAAAATACAATTTGAAGCTGAACCCCACGAAGTATGCATTCGGGTTCTTGCTGGGAAGTTACTAGGATTTATGGTGAGCCGCCGAGGAATAGAATTGGATCCGTCAAAAGTCAAGGCCATTCAAGAACTGCTGCCGCCAAGGAACAAGAAAGATGTGATGAGTTTCTTGGGGAGGCTTAATTACATCAGTCGGTTTATCGCACAGTCTACAGTTATTTGTGAGCCGATCTTCAAGATGCTGAAGAAGGACGCTGCAACCAAATGGACCAATGAGTGCCAAAAGGCTTTTAACAGAATTAAGGAATACTTGTCTACCTAGCTCAGTCTTGGTACCACCTGAGCCAGGTAGACCCCTGTTACTCAAGGAAGGAACAAGTTATTTACTATCTCAACAAGAAGTTCACTCCGTATGAGGCTCGATATTCTCTTCTGGAACTCACCTGCTGTGTTTTGACTTGGGTCGCTCAAAAGCTAAGGCACTATTTCTATGCCTACACCACATATCTCATCAAGGATGGATCCTTTGAAGTACATCTTTCAGAAGCCCATGCCCACTGGCAAGCTAGCCAAGTGGAAAATCCTGCTGAGCGAGTTCGACATTATCTATGTGACTCAAAAAGCGGTCAAGGGACAGGCACTGGCAGACCACCTCGCTGAGAACCCTGTGGATGGGGAATACGAACCTTTGAAAACGTATTTCCCTGATGAAGAGGTATCATTTATAGGAGAATACATTGCAGAATCTTATAACAGTTGGAGGATGTTCTTTGATGGAGCAGCAAATTTCAAGGGTGTTGGCAATGGAGCAGTCTTAATATCGGAAATCGGCCAGCATTATTCGGTGTCTGCCAAACTTAGGTTCCCTTGCACCAACAATATGGCAGAATATGAAGCCTGCATCTTAGGGATCAACATGGCCTTTGACATGAACATCCAGGAGCAGTTAGTGATCGGTGACTCAGATTCGCTAGTACATTAGGTACAAGGAGAGTGGGCAACTAAGAATTCCAAGATATTACCCTATCTTCATCACGTATAGGAGTTAAGAAAGAGGTTCACAAAAATAGAATTTCGGCATGTCCCCAGAATCCAGAATGATTTCGCCGATGCATTGGCTACTTTTTCCTCAATGATCCAGCATCCGGACAAGAATTTCATTGACCCTATTCCCGTAAAGATCCAGAATCAGCCACTTTATTGTTCCCATGTCTAAGAAGAAGCAGACAGAAACCCTTGGTTTCATGACATCAAGGAATATTTGGCAAAAGGTGATTACCCAGGGATTGCGAATCCCACTTAGAAACACACACTTCGAAGACTATCCAACACTTTCTTTCACAGCGAAGAGATCCTGTATAGGAGAACTCTCAATTTGGGGATATTAAGGTGTGTTGACGAAAAGGAAGCATCAAAACTACTAGAGGAAATTCATGTTGGGACCTGCGACCCACATATGAACGGTTTTGTTCTTGCAAAGAACATACTCCGAGCTGGTTACTTTTTGATGACTATGGAAACAGACTGTGTAATGACCCAGCCGATCATTTTGTGTGATGGGACTCTGTTCCCATAAATGACTCTTTCCATAGCGGATAATCGTGCCTTATGATTTGTAGGGGCAGGTAGTTCGAGATTCAGAAGTGATTTGGCCAGTTCAGGAACACTTGGTTCCTGAAGGCTAGCCTATTAGGCTAATTTTGGTTCCGAGCAGCATTTTGAGCAAACGACCTCGGAATCGAGTTCTGACAGCTCCATTAGCTCTGGACGATGATTTCGGACTTGGGAGTGTGTTCGCCTCGGGTTTCTTATGACCCGAGAGTATTTCGGCACCTGAATTGGAATTCAAGATTTCATGAGATTTAGAATTCAACCCGGAATTGGACCTTTTTATATCATGGTCCGAATTGAATTCTGGAACTGGCAATAGTTCCGTATAGTCATTTATGACTCATCCGCAAAATTTGGGGTCATTCAGAGCAGTATTGACCCGTTCGGCGTAATGGTGAGCCATTTGATTTTCTTGAAATCTTAAGTTTGGAACTAAGGGGTTTTGGAGAGTGATTTATAGTTTGGACAATGTTTTTAGTGTTCTGGGAGCTCGAGCGAGTCCGTCGTATGATTTGGGATTGGTTGGTGTAATTTGTCGAGGGCTCGGGTGGGCCCAGGGGCGATTCCGCACTTGCGATCCAAGGGTCGCAGGGGCGGAAACTGCTGAACAGTTCTATAAAAGGCCCATTTTTTCCTCCATTGTTGCACGCCCCAAGAGCTCCAGAGAAGTGATTTCGGCCTAAATAACTTAGGTAAGTAATTCCTCGGCTTCCCGCATGTTTATTACTTTCTTGAAGAATTCAACTTCCATAATCCATGAGAATTCATAAGAAATGTTGGGAAAAATAGAGGGTTTTGAGAAAAATTGAATTTCTGATTTTTGTGCAATTATAGGATGATTAATTGAGTTAATCTTGATCCTTAGGCGACGTATAGCACATTTCTTCAAGAATCGTAATTTCCCCGACGCCGAGGCTAGGAGTTGGATATTCCTAGTACGTCAAGAATGTGATTTAAGGGAAATCTTTGATAAATCCTCCTCGATTCCTCCTAAATTGATATAATTACGTGTTTTTGGCTAGTTGCGAGCCATCGAAGGTAATTCGGAGGATTCGTGCGTCT
>MDKH01158052.1:0-14379 GCA_005239495.1 Nicotiana undulata | reverse complement strand
TCCTCTTCAATTCTTAATTTAGTACTGTACCTGTTGTATACGTCATTCCATGTCGTGGCTGGGCATTCTCTTAGACTTTCTTTGAGTCGTCTCGTGGCTTCTGAACTTTTCCCGTTCAAGTTGCTTGTGAATGCCATAGCTGCCCAGTTGTTAGGCACCCTTTGTAGTTGCATTCTTTCCCTTTGAAACCTGTCTACAAACTCACGGAGCAATTCCTTATCTCCTTGCTTTATCTTTAATATATCTTCCATTCGTTTTTCAACTTTTTGTGCACCAGAATGTGCTTTTATAAACGAATCTGCAAGTTCAGCAAAAGAATTTATAGAGTTTCAGGGAGAAGAGAATACCAGGTTAAGGCTCCTTTCGTGAGTGTTTCTCCTAATTTTTCTGACAAGGACTGATTCTATTTCCTCTTTTGTTAAATCATTGCCTTTTACTCCAGTAGTGAAAGCAGTCACGTGATCACGTGGGTCGGTTGTTCCATCGTATTTGGGGACATCAGGCATTCTAAACTTCTTGGGTATAAGTAATGGGGCTGCACTTGGCTTCCAAGGTTGTTGAGAATACCTATCCACATCGATTCCTTTGATAATAGGCGGAACACCAGGGATTTGCTCGATGCGATCGTTCTGTTCTTTCATCTGCTTCTGCATGGTTAATAATAAATTTTGTAATTCTGAATTACTAGTCGTACCTGGTCGTGTTTCAGGAAGTGTATTGAGAGTTTCATTCCTGGTTGAATTTGTTAACCCCTCTTGCAAATCTTCTACTAGAATTGTATTATTCAGAGGCAGTGTTGGTGGTACTAGAGGTACTTATGGTAATCCTCTTGCAAATTCTCGCAAAGCCTGTCCCATGTATTCAGCAATCATTTGCCTTATTTGATTTGATTCCAGCGGTTGTTCATTATTGTTACGATTGTCGGCTCTTTCAGGAGATGGTTCTCTCAAAGTTCGTGGAGTTCCTCTAGGAGGAGTTGAAGCTGGGGCTTCACTCCTTTGCTGGTTGTTATCGTCATTATTGCTGACGTTGTTGTTGTTGAAATTCGACATGATTTTAAGGATATTGATTGGTAGCGAAAATGATGATTATCAGTTTCCCAATAACGGAACCAATTTGTTTAACCAAAAAATAAATTCTTTTGACTAAAGCTTAATTTAGGATAAACTCGGGTTACTGATAATCAAATTAGTAAAATAAAGAATAAGTAGCAATAATTTTGAGAGCAATATGCAAAGAATAAAATAACTTATTGCCCCCGAAATCAGATGATCCTGTTTGTTACATTTTTATCCCTTTTATAGGGATGTTCTCCTAGTACAACGTTTGTATTTCTGTCATGATAGCCTATTTAATGCTTAATTATTACATTTATGAGGCGTTACAATGATGAATAGTAACTGTTATTTTAGGAGTTACATAACGTACAAGACATTGATTGCTGATCTTCGAATCGGCCCATTATTGCGTCCGGATTTGTTGTGACCGTGTTTCTTCTTCTTTGATGATCTTTCCGCGGCTAATTCCTTGTATTGACCGTACCTTTTTACCCCGTGTCCACGTGTGATATTTTATTTGGTCCACCTGGCTGGCTGAGTCATCCAAAATATGTACACGGTCTATATTTTTTACCAATACAATCACCCTTCATGCTTTTACTCAGCCTCACCATATGCATCAATATAAATGTAAATGTAAATGTGCACGGCATCACCCTTCGTGCTTTATCACTCTTCCTCACCATATGCATAAATGTAAATGTAAATGTAAATGTGCACGGCATCACCCTTCGTGCTTTATCACTCTTCCTCACCATATGCATAAATGTAAATGTAAATGTAAATGTGCATGGCATCACCCTTCGTGCTTTATCACTCTTCCTAACCGTATGCATAAATGTCAATGTCAATATAAATGTGCACGGCATCACCCTTCGTGCTTTATCACTATTTCCTCACCATATGCATAAGTATGAATTATAACGGCATCACCATTCGTGCTTTATCACTCTTTCCTCAACCAAATAGTGGAAAGAATAATATCCCGGCAAGGGAATCAACAATACAAATAATTACATCCCGGCAAGGGAATCAGATATAACCAACCTAGTTCCAACAGTTAACTTTGCAAAATAAATCTCAACTTGAGCAAATGCTCAACATTGGTCAATTACCATGAAAATTATCATAAGTCTTGTTCAACATGGATAATCATCAGTTTAAGCATGGACAATACATAATAAGAGTCACAACAGTCACATTATAAGACTCACGGGCATGCTTGACACCAACGTACAGATACTCGTCACCACACCTATGCGTCGTACTCAACACTAACATGTAGCAAATACAACAACAACACTATTCCATCAAGTTAAGGTTCGGCCAAACACTTACCTTAATTTCGCAGGTCACTCATTGCTCAATTATAGTTTTTCCTTTCGAATCCACCTCCAATACACTCGAATCTAATCATAATTAGCTTAGTATCATTAATTAATGCTAAAGGAAGTAACTTTACTGAAAATTATGATTTTTCCTAAGTTTTCTAAAAAAAGTTAAAACCCGACCCCGGGCCCGCTTGATCCAAACTCGAGGTTCAAACCAAATTACGTTTACCCATTCATCCCCGAGCCCAAATATGCAATTAGTTTCGAAATCCGACCCCGATTCGAGGTCAAAATTTGATATTTACAAAATTCCATAATTCTACTCAAACTCTCAATTTTTACCATGAAAACTCTTGATTTTTGATTGAAAAGTGATGAAAAACATTGGGTAATTGAAAGAGTAGAGTTTAGAATTATTTACCAACACTTTGGGGATGAACTTGGGTGAAGAAAATCGTCTCTACGTCTTTGTAGTTCAAAAAATAGGAGGAAAAAGGTTATGCCCGCGTTTAACACTATTTTTCTATAATTGGGCAGGCCTTCATCGCGTTCGTGATGGGCCTGCCGCGTTCGCGATGGTCAGGCCCAAATGGCCTTCGCGTTCGCGGGCAATGGAACGCGTTCGCAAAGCTTTAGGCACAGTGGCCTCCGCGTTCGCGACCAAGTGGCCGCGTTCGCATAGGGTAAGTGCCCCCCCCCATGTCCAATTATGCATCGCGTTTGCGTGGGCTGGACACGTTTGCGAAGGGTCTCCCCCCAACCCATCGCGTTCGCGCCCGGGGTCCCGCATTCACATTGAACAAAATGGCCCAGTGGAATGTTTACTCTACGTGTTCGCGATTGGAGCAACGCGAACGCGAAGAACAAATTCACTGTGCACCAACAACAGAAAAAACCAGCAAACTTTTCTAAGTTCAAAACATCCTGTAGCCTATACGAAACTCACCCGAGCCCTCGGAGCTCTAAACCAAACATGCACGCAAGTCTAAAAATATCATACGGACTTGCTCGTGTGATCAAATCATGAGAATAACATGTAAAACTATGAATTTAACCTCAAAACTCATCATTTTTCTCAAGAACACTTAACTTTCACTATTTCTCAACCGGACGTCCGAATCACGTCAAATAAACTTCGATTCTCACCAAATTTCACATATAGCACTTAAATACTATAACAAATATGTATCGGGCTCCGGAACCAAAATACAGTCTCGATACCGATGGTTTCAAATATTAATTCATTTCCTTATTTCATTAAAATTTCAGCAAAATAAGTTTCTTTAAAAAATGATTTCTAAGGCTGGGGACCTCGGAATTCAATTTCGGGCATACGCCCAAGTCCCATATTTTACTGCGGACCTCCCGTGATCGTCGAAATACAGATCCGGGTCCGTTTACTCAAAATATTGAATCAAGTCAACTAAAACTAAAATTTAACTCTAAAAATTATTATTTCTTATATTTTCACATAAAAGCTTTCCGGTTTCACGCCCGTACTGCACATGCAAATCGAGGTAATTAAAATTAACCTTTTTATGGCTAATAATCCTAGAACGGGGTCTTAATTCATAAAATGACCCCTTGGGTCATCATAATCTCCACCTCTAAAACAAATGTTCGCCCTCGAACGGACATAGATGATTACCTTAATTGGAAAACATGTGTGGATATCTACTCAGCATGTCCGGCTCGGACTCCCAAGTAGCTTCCACGAGTGGCTGACCTTTCCACTACACTCGAACTGAAGGATAACTCTTAGACCTCAACTGACGAACCTGCAAGTCTAAAATGGCTACCGGCTCCTCCTTATAAGTCAAATATTTGTCCAATTGGACAGAGCTGAAATCTAACACGTGGGACGGGTCACCATGATATTTCTGGAGCATAGACACGTGGAACACCGGATGAACTAAGGATAACCCTGGAGGCAACGCAAGCCTATAATCTACCTCCCCCAATCTATCAAGAATCTCAAACGGCCTGATATACCTAGGGCTCAACTTACCCTTCTTCCCAAATCTCATAACACCCTTCATGGGTGATACCCAAAGCAATACTCTCTCTCCAACCATGAATGCCACATCACGAACCTCACGATTGGCATAACTCCTTTTCCTAGACTGAGCTGCATGAAGTCTCTCCTGAATACTCTTGACCTTATCTACGGCCTCCTGAACTAAGTCTGTACCCAATAACCGAGCCTCTCCCGGGCTCAAACCATCCAACTCGCGATCTACACCGTCTACCATATAATGCCTCAAAAGGACCATCTAAATGCTCGTCTGATAACTATTATTATAAGCAAAATTCGCTAACGGCAAGAACTGATCCCAAGAACCTCCAAAGTCAATAACACAAGCGCGGAGCATATCCTCTAAAATTTGAATAGTACGCTTGGGTTTCCCATCCTCCTGAGGATGAAATTCTGTACTCAACTCAACTCGGGTACCCAACTCACGCTGAACTGCCCTCAAAAAGTGCGAGGTAAACTACGTACCCCGATCAGAAATGATAGACACGGGAACACCGTGAAGGCGAACAATCTCTCAAATATATATCTCTACCAACTGCTCCGAAGTATAAGTACTTGCCACTGGAATGAAATATGCTGATTTAGTTAGTCTATCAATAATAACCCAAATCGCATCGAACTTCCTCTGAGTCCGTGGGAGTCCAACAACGAAGTCCATAGTGATACGCTCCCACTTCCACTCAGGAATCTCTATTTGCTGAAGCAAACCACCAGGTCTTTGATGCTCATATTTTACATGTTGATAATTTAAGCAACGAGCCATATACGCAACAATGTCCTTTTTGATCCTTCTCCACCAGTAATGCTGCCTCAAATCCTGGTATATTTTGCCTACACCTGGGTGAATAGAATACTTAGAACTGTGAGCCTCCTCAAGAATCAACTCACGAAGTTCGTCAACATTAGGCACACATATATGACCCTGCGTCCGCAAAACACCGTCATCTCCAACTGTAACTTACTTGGCACCACTGTGCCGAACTGTGTCCCTAAGAACCATCAAATTCAGGTCATCATCATGCCAATCTCTGATACGCTCAAATAAAGAAGACCGAGCGACTGTAAAAGCTAGAACACTGCCGGGCGAAATATCCAACCTCACGAACTGATTAGCCAAAGTCTGAATTTCTGAAGCTAACGGTCTCTCACCGAGAGGAATAAATGCAAGGCTGCCCATACCCATTGCCTTTCTACTCAATGCATCGGCCACCACATTGGCCTTCCCTGGATGATATAATATAGTGACATCATAATCTTTCAATAACTCTAACCATCTCTGCTGCCTCAAATTAAGATCTTATTTCTTGAACAAGTACTGGAGAATGCGATGATCTATGAAAACCTCACACGGCACACCATAGAGATAGTGCCTCTAAATCTTCAATGCATGCACAATGGATACCAACTCTAAGTCATGGACATGATATTTCTTCTCATGAACTTTCAACTGTCGAGACGCATATGCAATCACCATGCCATCCTGCATCAATACTGCTCCAAGTCCAACACTAGAAGCATCACAATACACTGTGAAAGAACCTGAACTTGATGGTAACACCAACACTGGTACTGAAGTCAACGCTGTCTTGAGCTTCTGAAAGCTCGCCTCGCACTCGTCTGACCATTTAAATGGGGCACCTTTCTGAGTCAATTTAGTCATTGGGGATGCTATAGATGAGAACCCCTCCACAAAATGATGGTAGTAACCGTTCAAACCCAAGAAGCTTCTGATCTCCTTGGTTGTCGTGGGTCTAGACCAGTTCTTGACTGCCTCTTTTTTTCCTTAGGATCTACCTGAATACCCTCTGTCGATACAATATGTCCCAAGAAGTCTATTAAATCCAACTAGAACTCGCATTTTGAAAACTTTGCATACAATTGATTATCCGTCAAAGTTTGGAGCGCTATACGCAGGTGATGCTCATGCTCTTCCCGACTGCGGGAGTATATTAGAATGTCATCAATGAACATGATTACAAAAGAGTCCAAATGAGACTTGAAAACTCGATTCATCAAGTCCATAAAGGCTGCTGGAGCATTAGTCAACCCAAAGGACATCATCAGAAATTCATAGTGCCCATACCTCGTCTGAAAGGGTGTCTTAGGAACATCATACGCTCTAATCTTCAACTGATGGTAGCCCAATCTCAAATCAATTTTAAATACCCTAGCACCCTAAACCTGATCAAATAAGTTATCAATTCTCAGCAATGGATATTTATTCTTGATAGTAACGTTGTTCAACTGCCAGTAATTTATACACATCCTCATCGACCCATCTTTCTTCTTCACGAACAACACCGGTGCACCCCAAGGCAAGACACTAGGTCTCATGAAACCCTTATCCAGCAAGTCTTCAAATTGTTCTTTCAACTCTTTCATTATGGTGGGGCCATCCGGTATGGAGGAATGGAAATGGGCTGAGTTCCCGAAGCCACATCAATACAAAAATCAATATCCCTATCGGGTGGCATCCCCGGCAGGTCTGCAGGAAATACCTCGTGAAACTCACGAACAATAGGAACTGAATCTATAGAAGAGACCTCAGCATCAGAGTCACGAATATGAGCCAAATAAGCCCAACACCCCTTCTCAACCATGCGACGAGCCTTGGCATAAGAAATTACTTTGCTAGGAGAATGACCAGGAGTCCCTTTCCATTCTAATCGAGGTAGCCCAAGAAAAGCTAAAGTAATTGTCTTGGTGTGACAGTCCAAGATGGCATAATAAGGCAACAACCAATCCATGTCCAATATAACATCGAAATCGACCATGTCAAGAAGAAAAAGGTCTACACTAGTTTCAAGACCCTCAATGAATACTACGCACGAACGATACACACGATCTACCACAATAGCATCCCCCACCAGCGTAGACACATAAACAGGAACACTCAAGAAATCGCGGGGCAAAACCAAATATGAGGCAAAATAGGATGACACATAAGAATAAGTAGACCCCGGATCAAAAAAAACTGAGGCATTTATATTACAAACTGAAATGATATATGTAATAACAGCATTGGAGGACTCTGCCTTGGGTCTAGCGGGAATGCATATAATCGGGGCTAGGCTCCGCCACCCTGAACCACATATCGGGGAAGACTCTTATAGGTGGACCTCCACCTCTAGCGGCCTGGCCTCCACCTCTAACAACCTGACCTCTACCTCTGGCTTCCTGACCCCTACCCCTGGTTGGTCGGACAGGCGGTGATAAAACTATAGCACGGGAACCCTGATACTGAGAATTATCCGACGCGCGAGGACAATATCTAGCAATGTGCCTCGAGTCACCACAAGTGTAACAAAACCTCGGTTGCTGAGACTGCTGGCTGGCAAACTAACCCTGTCGACCAGTATAACCACCCTGAACACTCTATAGAGGAGGTGCACTTATAGGTGCTGATGGTGAACTGTAGACTGGCTAAGCAGAATGAGGCATATAAGAACCACGACCTCCTGAAGTACCATGTGAAGCCTGAAGTGCTGAATGGAATGGCTTGCAAGAATGGCCTCTGCTGAAACTAACCCCGCTTCCAGATGAGGCACCACTGAAACCACCGGAATGGCGAGGTCTTTTGTCAAACCCCTAACCTCCCATCCCGAGAACCGACTCTACTCTCCTAGCCACATTAGCCGCATCCTGAAAAGAAATCTCAGTCCCTGTCTCTTTGTCCATTTGTAACCTGATGGGCTGAACAAGACCCTCAATGAACCGTTTGACCCTCTCCCTCTCGGCGGGCAACAGAAGAATAACATGTCTATCCAACTCCACAAAACGATTCTCATACTGGGTCACGGTCATGCTGCCCTGCTGAAGTCGCTCAAACTGACGATGTTTCTCCTCTAGAATAGTAACAGGAAAAAACTTCTCCAAAAAGAGATGAGAAAATTGATCCCAAGTCAAAGCAGGCGACCCAACTGGTCTAGTCAACAAATAATCCCTCCACCATTTCTTGGCGGAACCAGTCATCTGAAAAGCAGCGAAATCGACCCCATTGGTCTCCAAAATACCCATATTACGCAGAACCTCATGACAACTATCCAGATAGTCCTGAGGATCCTATGAATTTTCACCACTGAAATGCACAGGAAATAGCTTAATGTACCTGTCTAACCTCCACAACGCATCGGTAGACATAGATGCCCCCTCAATGGGCAGCGCTGGAGTAACTGGCTGAATTACCCCAATTGGATTAGCTCCTGGGGTCTGAATCTGAGGAGTAGTCTGAACAGGAGTGTTGGTAGCAGGAGTCGGGACCCCTCCTCCAGCCTGAGATATGGCTATTGCTATGGGGAATGTGCCAGTTTGGGCCATACTCTCCATAATGCCCACTAAACGGACCAAAGCGTCCTGAAGTACCGGGGTAGCAATAAACCCCTCTAGGACCTGAGCTGGTCCCGCTGGAATGGTCTGAGCCGGAACCCCCTCATTAATCTCAATATGGGGTTCCACAGCTAAGGTTGTTGTCTGAGCAATGGGTTGGGTCATGCCCCTGCCTTGGCCTCTGCCCCTAGTAGGAGTTGCTGCTGCTGGAGGACCGGAGTGTTGGTCAGCGGAAGAGGAAGCGCGTGTTCTCGCCATCTGCGAGAGAATAGAAGAATTCAATCAGTATTTGAGGTAACAATAATCGCACCGTAGAATAGAAATAAAAATGGAATTGTTTCCTAACTCGATAGCCTCTGAGAGATAAGTACAGACGTCTCTGTACCGATCCTTCAGACTCTATTAAGCTTGTTCGTGAATTGTGAGACCTAAGCAATCTAGTGCTCTGATACCAACTTGTCACGACCCAAATTCCCAACCTTAGGGATCGTGATGGCGCCTAACACCACACTTGCTAGGAAAGCCAATGTGAGAACTCGATTAAATATTTTCCTTTCAATATTTACTTAAACACAATAAGAAAATTTAAAAATAAACTAAATCTAATAATTTCCAACGAATAACTTCATGAATAAAATAATAAACAAATAACTAGGCCGAGCCACGAACTTAATATATAACTATAAGACTACCCCAGGGTCTGGTGTCACAATTCACGAACTACTAAGAATACTACAATTAATGGGATGAACGAAATAATGTAACTGTTTCGAATATAATAAAAACAGTATCTATAGAACTAAGAGAAGACTCCAGGAATATGCAGACGTCGGCAGATCTACCTTGTGTCTCTGAATGATGAATGCGGGCTACTAAAAATCTCCTAACGCTGGCCGGTTCCTGGATCTGCACAAAATAGTGCAGAGTGTAGTATCAGTACAACCGACCCCATGTACTGAGTAAGTGCCGAGCCTAACCTCGGCAAAGTAGTGACGAGGCTAGGACAAGACACCACATAAAAACCTGGATATTTATATAATTTATCTAGTAGGAATAACAACAGTTAAGGAATTTAAAAGAAATAAAAATTAATGGGAATGGATCATGCGATGGGGAATTTCTAACATAATAAATGAGGAAAACAATATGGCAAACACAAACGGGGATATACAATAATTTCAACAATTAAAAATAGAAAAGAAACTTGCACGGCATCACCCTTCGTGCTTTTACTCTCAGCCTCACCATATGCATCAATATAAATGTAAATGTGAATGTGCACGACATCATCCTTCGTGCTTTATCACTCTTCCTCACCATATGTATAAATGCAAATGTGCACGGTATCACCTTTCGTGCTTTATCACTCTTCCTCACCATATGCATAAATGTCAATGTAAATGTAAATGTGCACGGCATCACCCTTCGTGCTTTTACTCTCAGCCTCACCATATGCATCAATATAAATGTAAATGTGAATGTGCACGACATCATCCTTCGTGCTTTATCACTCTTCCTCACCATATGCATAAATGTCAATGTAAATGTAAATGTGCACGGCATCACCCTTCGTGCTTTATCACTCTTTCCTCACCATATGCATAAGTATGAATTATAAGTGCGAATGTGCAAGACATCTCCCTTAGTGCTTTATCACTCTTTCCTCACCCAAATAGTGGAAAAAATAATATCTCGGTAAGGGAATCAACAATAGAAACAATTACATCCCCGCAAAGGAATCAGCTATAACCAACCTAGTTCCAACAGATAACTTTGCAAAATAAACCTCAACTTGAGACAATGCTCAACAATGGTCAATTACCAAGAAAATCATCATAAGTCTTGTTCAACATGGATAGTAATCAATTTAAGCATGGACAGTACATAATAAGAGTCACAACAGTCACAGTATAAGACTCACGCGCATGCTTGGAACCAACGTATAGATACTCGTCACCATACCTATGCGTCGTACTCAACACTAACATGTAGCAAATACAACAACAACACATATTCCCTCAAGCTAAGTTTAGACCAAACACTTACCTTAATTCCGCAGGCCACTCACTGCTCAATTATAGATTTTCCTTTCGAATCCACCTCCAACACACTCGAATCTAATCATAATTAGCTTATCATTAATTAATGCTAAAGAAAGTAACTTTACTGAAAATTATAATTTTTCTTAAGTTTCCTAAAAAAAAAGTTAAACCCGACCCGGGCCCACTTGATCCAAACTTGGGGTTCGGATCAAATTGCGTTTACTCATTCACCCCCCAGCCCGAATATGCAATTAGTTTCGAAATTCGAGCCCGATTCGAGGTCAAAATTCGATTTTTATAAAATTCCCTAATTCTACCCAAACTCTCAATTTTTACCATGAAAACTCTTGATTTTTTATTTAAAAGTGATAAAAACATTGGGTAATTGAAAGAGTAGAGTTTAGAATTGTTTACCAACACTTTGGGGATGAACTTGGGTGAAGAAAATTGCCTCTAGGTCTTTGTAGTTCGAAAAATAGGAGAGAAAAGGTTCTGCCCGTGTTTAACAATGTTTTTATATAACTGGGCAGGCCTTCATCGTGTTCGCGATGGGCCTGACGCGTTCGCGATGGGTCAGGCCCAAATAGAGTTTGCGTTCGCGGTGTATGGAACGTGTTCGCGAGGCTTTAGGCACAGTGGCCTCCGCGTTCGCGACCCGGTTGCCGCGTTCGCATAGGGTAAGCGGATCCACCCCCACCCCCCAGATCCAATTATGCATCGCGTTCGCGTGGGCAGGACGCATTCGCGAAGGGTCTCCCCTCAGCACATCGCGTTCGCGTCCGAGGTCCCACGTTCGCATTGAACAAAATGGCCCAATGGAATGTTTACTCTACGCGTTCGCAATTGGAGCAACGCGAACGCGAAGAACAAATTCAATGTGCACCAACAACAGAAAAACCAACAAACTTTTCTAAGTTCAGAACATCTCGTGGCCTATCCGAAACTCACCCGAGCCCTCAGAGCTCTAAACCAAACATGCACGCAAGTCTAAAAATATCATACGGACTTGCTCGTGCGATCAAATCGTGCAAACAACATGTAAAACTATGAATTTAACCTCAAAACTAATCATTTTTCTCAAGAACACTTAACTTTCACTGTTTCTCAACCGGACGTTCGAATCACGTCAAATAAACTCAGATTCTCACCAAATTTCAAAGATAGCACTTAAATACTATAACAAATCTGTACCGAGCTCCGGAACCAAAATACGAGCCTGATACCGATGGTTTCAAACATTAATTCATTTCTTTATTTCATTAAAATTTCAGCAAAATAAATTTCTTTAAAATTGATTTCTAAGGTTGGGGACCTCGGAATTCAATTCCTGGTATACGCCCAAGTCCCATATTTTATTGCGGACCTCCCGGGATCGTCGAAACACAGATCCGGGTCCGTTTACTCAAAATGTTGAATCAAGTCAATTAAAACCAAATTTTAACTTTAAAAATTATTATTTCTTATATTTTCACATAAAAGCTTTCGGGTTTCACGCCCGGACTGCGCACGCAAATCGAGGTAATTAAAATTAACCTTTTTATGTCTAATAAACCTAGAACGTGGTCTTAATTCATAAAATGACCCATTGAGATCTGGCGTGGTTATGAATAAGTATTGGATGATTAAATAATATTTCCGCCCAATCTGGCATTGAATAACATCATTGTCCCGCCCGCATAAAGTAGTGATATGCTTGTTCTTTGTGTTTTTTCCTTTTCGCTATTTCGATCCTATTAAATTCGGAAGAGATTTATCTTGTTTCCCATTTTCAAGTCCTCAACAGTAGTATTTAATAAACACTAATTAATAGTTTAAGATGCGTAAACTATTAGTCCCCCATATAAGGTTAAGGAAGACAAGAAAGAGAGATTAAGATAAGTTATATATTCTTCTGAGATGAATCCGAAATGTTGGAGACTCTTTTGACATGAGATGATCCTTTAGATTTGTGTTTGGTAACACTAATTTTGTGGTTTAGAATATTACACTTACCTCCCTTAGTTTTATTTTATTTTTGGCACAAGAAGATCCGTGTCACCATTTTCTCGAGAAATACTCTACTTTGATCCTTGAATGAAAGAAAATAACTTAGAGACAATAATCGTGTAGGTGCATGTACTAACAAATTTATTAAATGTAATCGTACAATATTGATTAAGTGAAGTGTTTCTGTTTTATAATCTCAATTACTCTTTCGTATTTATTTTCTACTAAAACCTGTATAGGAAAGTAAATTGTTTTGTAATACAAGCATAGACCTGTATTTTCCTTTCTATATATAACCAAAAGTTAATACTTAGTCAATAAAGATAAAAATTCTGGCTAGACTTGGAGGGTCGATAAGTGGTGGTGGCGGTGTTGCTTGAAGCTTGTAGGTAATGAGTGTTGCTCTCAAACGCACACGAAAGAATACGTGCTCCAACAAGTGATATAGGATAAGTTCAGATATCGTACCCACATGAACTTGCGATTAACTATTTACTAAGTTAAACTAAGATAATTAATCTATTCAAGCGATTTTCTAAAATCTGATTATTTAACTAAAACTAATATGGAGTAGCAAACTAAGCGATTACAGAAATCAAGTTGGGAATCTTAAAGACGAATTCAATGGGAGAAAATATTCCAGAGCTATGGGTTAGCTAACAATCCCATTCTTCCAATTAAATTGACTAATTAATTTATCTGGTTTATTGATTGACAGGGTTAATATTCCTATGAAGTTAGGATTAAGAAGAATGCATTAATAATTTGCGTATAGTAAAAAAGCAAGGCGATTAGGAATATCCCTATCCAACCGCAAAATCGTTCCCGTTACGCATGTTCAAGATCTCGCTCTACTCAATCTTATATGGAATCTAGAATCTTTTTCTCCCGGGTTCAATCCTAGATTCGTAGATAGTATCCAATTGGTGATCAAGCTATCAAATAATTAAGTGCAAGATTGAATAAATAAATCAATATGATAAAATAATAAGAACAATTCATACTTCAAACTACAAGGTTCATGTAGTACCCACAACTCTAAAGCTAATAAACTATGAGATTGAAGGAAGAGCAGAGAAGAAAACTAGTTGAAAGCCTCTTTCAAACATGGTTTGCGTTCTCCCCTCCAAAGTGACGTGTTCTCCTTTCAAAATATGTTTGGTCACCTCCAAATTAGGTTTAGGACCTTTTTTATACAAGTTTGTGGTGTCTAGTACCGAAACAAATCTTCTCCTAGTCGAGATAGGACAACTACAGAGATTGGGCGCCCGGGGCAACGCTTCGCGCTAGCCTGGACGCTGAAAATTTTGGGCTTCTGATTCTAGCGACACAGGTAGTGCAACACGCTACCCTGGATGCTAGAATTCGACACTTGTCCAATTTCTTCTTTTTTAGCTCCAACTCATGTGCATTCAATCCAGTTTACTCTACATTCATTCCTACCCATATAAACACCAAAAGATAGTTCAACTCATTGCAATTACACATTAGAACCAACATGAATTGTCACAACCCAAATTCCCACCTTTTAGGTCGTAACTGCGCCTAACGTTGAACCCGCTAGGCCAGCCAACGTATATCTTGCAATAGCAACTTATAAT
>ML261634.1:0-35442 GCA_005239495.1 Nicotiana undulata | reverse complement strand
ATCGCGGAGTACAATTTTCCAGCCCAAAATTTGCTCTTTGCGATCGCGGAAAGAGCTTCGCGACCGCGGAGAACAAATGTCCAGCCTGCACGGACAGCCTCCAGTAGAATAGTCATAACATTTTGTACAAAACTCCAAATGATGAATGGTTTAATGTTCTGAAAACTAGACTTCAAGATCTATAACTTTTGTTTGTTGGTAATCTCCCAATTCCTTATATATTTCTATATAAAATCTGGAAAAGTCAGCCCCTAAGCAACACAACTTTCTTCTTCATCTTCCCGGACACCCTGTAGTGTAACAGCCATATCTCTTTGTACACAAATCCAAATCATGAATGGTTTACATTTATAGAAACTAGACACAAAGGTCTACAATTTCAATTTTATACCATCTCAACCTTCCTTATATCTTGTGAGATATGAGCCTCCGAAGTCGATTTAGTGCAACAGAACATTTCTTCTATGCAATCGCACAAGCACACAGGCCTTTTTCCAGCTCCCTCCAAATCCTTCTCCGCGATCGCACCACTGAGGCCGCGACCGCGCAGACCAAAAATCACTGCCCCTCAATTCCTTCTCTGCGATCGCAAAGCAAAGGCTGCGATCGCATAGAACACCATCAGTACCAGAAAACCAGCAACAGCAATTCAACCCGAAATGCCCCGAAACCACCCCGAAACACACCCGAGGCCCTCGGGACCCCGTCCAAACACACGACTCAGTCCCATAACATCCCACGAAATTGCTCGAGGCCTCAAATCACATCAAACAATGTCGAAATCACGTATCGCACTAAATCCAACTTTATGAACTTTGAAATTTCTAACTTTCACATCCGACGCCGAAACTTATCAAATCATGCCCGATTGATCCCAAATTTTGCACGCAAGTCATACTCAATATTACGGACCTGCTCCAACTTCCGGAATCGCATTCCGACCCCGATATCAAAATTTCCATTTCCGGTCGAATTCTACAAAAACCTTCAGTTTTCTATCTTTAGCCAAATGACCTCCGGACATCTGAATTCACTTCTGATCGCGCTCCCAACTCCAGAATCACCATACAGAGATATTCCCAGACTCGGAATCCCAAACGGGCATCAATATCATTAAAATGCGCTTCAAGCCAAACTTAGGAAATTTCTTCAAAAATGCTGACTTCCACAACATACACCGAAACGCTCTCGGGTTATCCAAATCATGATTCGGACATACTCCCAAGTCCGAAATCACCATACGAATCTGCTAGAACCTTCGAATCCTGATTCCGAGGTCGTTTACTCAAAATTCCAGTCTTACTCAATTTCTTCAACTTAAGGCTTCTGAAATGAGAATTTTCCTTTCAATTTAACTCCAAACCTCCTGAATTTCAACTCTGACAATACACACAAGTCACAATACCCTAAATGAAGTTGTTCATGACTCCCAACTGCTGAACGACGCGCTGGATCTCAAAATGACCGGTCGGATCGTTACATCTTTGGTGTTTAATCCTGCTTAAGGTTGTCCATTATGTTATTTGAGTATGCTCCCTATGCATAATTTGAACTTCCTTTAGATTAATTGGTCTATTAGGTCATATTTGAATGCTTACACTTACTGTATGACATGAGTTTATTTTCTTTTTCTGTTCTGAATCTCTATAAAGGCAATCTTGCATAGATAGTATGTTTTAATTCTGTATACCCCTCAACATGTTTTGGCTCACTTGATCCACCAGTATGTTATCATAATTTGTGCTTCCCTACTATGTCTTAATGTTGTTCTACTGCTTGATGTGAAGTTAACATGGCTATCTTCTGACACTAGCACCTGTACTTAACATAATTTGGACCTTTTCCTGTTATGAGTGTGTGTATTCCAATCCTGCAAACATGTTTGTTAATGTGTAACTACTTATGCACTAGGTGCTGAACTTGTTTTTATAAATTTTTACTAAATGTGTTCTTAAAACCTAAAGTCTATTTGATTATTTGCTTTATGTGCCCAACTTGACTATGCTTGTACCCTTCAGTTTTGTCCCTCAGCTATTGTCCACTCTCCCTTATTATCACTTATGTTATTCTGAACTATTCCTAGCCGGTTGAAAGCCAAGGCTATCAAGGCTCTTGCCACTGACCTCCCTAGTGTGAGCACTGCTCAGGGTTCGTTTGAGACCCTTGTGAACTCTAACACACTAGGATTTGGTCCCTAATATGTCCTCTGAACTGTCTCTATTAACCTCTCTAGCGTGAGCACTGCCCTGGGTTCTTGAAGCCCTTGGGAACTTTGACACACTAGGGCCTTGGTTCTATATGCTCAACTCTGTTTTTTGTGCTCACTAGGTGAATAACTCAATTCCTGGCTCCCTTATGTCCATGAAGATGTAATTTTGGGATGTTATGAACTATGAGAATGAAGGCCTGGCCTGGCCAGGTGAATCTTTGGGCCTGCTATATGCTCCCTATAGCTATTCTACTTTGTAATTTATCCTATTCATTATGGGTCTGTAATAATTCTTGTAAAGACATTTTGGGGTATTAGTAAAAGTGGGAAAAGGGGTTTTTATCTTATACTTGCATTGAAATGGGTAGAAATCCTTCCTATAGGTTCGTTACTTAGCTAAAATGTGTTATTATGCTCAAACACGTTCAGTTGTCGCGTGTTATAAATCATGCCTATAGGTATTCTATTATGATCAAACATGTTCAATTATTATGTGTTAGAAATCCTGCCTATAGTTTCTTCATTTGGTTCAAATGTGTTCTATTTCTGCTTGTTAGAAACTGTGCCTATAGGATTAAATGTGCGCATAGGATTCTGTCTACATGCTGCGCAATCTACAAAATATAGAAATCATGTCTATAGGATCTAAAATCAGTTTTAATTGTAGAAACCATGCCTATAGGGTCTGAATCAGTTTTAATTATCGTCCTACTCGTTTCTTCAAGAGTTTTCAACATTGTGCTAATTATCATCACCAGAAACCATGCCTATAGGACTCAATTAACCAATTCTGAACATATTCCTGTGATTACCACTGTTAGTTACTACGTGAATCACCTAGACATCATGCCTATAGGTTTAATCTCTTATGCTTAAAATCAGTAGGCAATTATGTAGGCTTTAGAAATTGTATTACGAAATGGATTTTACGTATAAACTACCTGCTCATTAAATTCAGTATCACATAGAGATCCTGCCATAGGATTCTGTAAACTTATTAAAATCTGCAACTGTCAATGTTAACCAGTTTTGTGTGCATTTTTTGTCTAAGTGCGAAGGCTAACTTGAGCCCTTATTTGCTTATATGTGAAAGTCCAAGTTGTTTTGTATGGCGCCTAGTTTTTTCTCCTTTTGATCAACCTAGTTAAAGTCTAGAACCACCCCGAGATAGAGGTACTAATGCATCATGGACCATAGGCATGGGACGGGTAGTGCACGCATAGGGTACGATTTAGAATCAATTAGTGTGATTTAGGTAAACAATTTAAGATAGTAATCGGGTAGCAGGAGATGATAGCCTATGCCCGCTGAATAATACGAGTAACACCCCACCTTGAGGGAGTTACGAAGTATTATTTATGTTGCACGGGGTGATCCTTTAGGCTAAAAAACTTAGGACCTCCCCTCCCCCANGGCCCCCCCCCCCCCCACCTTTGTTTAAAAATCAATCATTTTATTTATTTTCTCGATTTTGTCTCTTCTCCTTGTTTAGACTAATTTATATAATTCAAGTTCGGTCGGGACCCACCGTTTTGGACCTCGAGGAGTGCCTAACACCTTCTCCTCAAGGTAATTTTAGCCCTTACCCGATCTTTGGTGACGCAACTGGTTAATCCAGAGTTATCTGCAAATAGGTACCCTAACGCACCTTAATATGTTAGGTTGCGACTCTCTCTTTTAACACTCTTCCTTAAAAGAGTTGTCACGTGTCGAAACCCAATTTCGTGAGAAAAAGGGCGCGACAACACCATCATGGTGTGACTTCTACTATCCACTGGAACAACCCATACCACCGCTACATGTGACATTCTGGCGGACTGATGTGATTTAGGGATCTGAGAAGGACGAGGTCTTGGCCAGCATGAGGAGCCTATTTCTGGACGAGGAAGATATGGACTACAATTAAATCTTGGAGGAGGAGGAGGAGGAAGACCTACCATTCAGACATTGGGAGACGGAGTTGTTCTCGGGAACTGGACTGCTGCACCATCTCGATCTCGCCGAGCACATGGGAGCCTTGGCAGAACTAGCATGATTTCTATTAAAATTGTTTTCTGGCATTTAAGACCATTAAGTGTTTTTTTTTAGAAATAATTACTCGGAACATCGATTCATACTTGTTCGACGGTCTTTAAAGTTTTTATTAATGCATCATTGCTTTTCGTTTTTTTATATTATTATCTTTCTAATTTCTTTTCAGCATAATTATTACCTATACTGTTGAACCTATGACTATGACATTAATGAGATAATGCAATATGGAGAGAGTGATTCGCAAGATTGGGAAAATGATGTAATACTTGAGGAAATTATCAAAGAAGTAGAAAATTTTGAGAACAAACCAAAGTCCAATTTGGAAGAAACTAAGGCAGTTAACTTGGGGGATTCTGAAACAGTCAAAGAAACTCGCATTAGCATTTATCTATCACCATCAAAGAAGGAAGACTACATCAGATGCTTAAGGGGATATGAGGATATTTTTGCCTAATCCTTTGACGACGTGACATGATTGAGCACATCCATAGTTGTTGACAAGCTACTTACCAACCCTATGTGTTTATCGAGAAAGCAGAAACTCAAAACATTCAAGCCAGATATGAGTTTGAAGATAAATGAGGAGGTTAACAAGAAAATCAAAGCCAAGGTCCTTTGGGTGGTCGAGTACCCAACCTGGATAGCCAACATTGTGCCGGTACCAAAGAGGGATGGGAAAGTCAAGTGTGCGTTAACTATCGAGATCTGAACTATGCGAGTCCTAAGGATTATTCTCTCTACCCAACATACACATACTGAACTCCAATCCTTCGTGGATTACTTCGTAGAAAACCACTAGATTTGGATGGACGAAGAGGATGCACAAAAGACAGCCTTCATCACAACATGCAGAATATAATGCTATAAGATGATACCGTTTGGTTTGAAGAACACCGAGGCAACCAACATGAGGGCCATGACTACTCTCTTCCAAGATTTGATACACAAGGAAATATAGGTGTACGTGGATGATATCATCATCAAGTCCAAGAAGAGTTTGGATCACATAGCAGACCTGAGAAAGTTTTTCGACCGACTACGAAAGTACAATATGAAGTTGAATCCTGCAAAATGTGTTTTCGGAGTCCCTGTCGGGAAATTGCTAGGTTTCATCTTCATTCACCGAGGCATTGAGCTGGACCCGTCAAAGATCAAAGTCATTCAAGACCTGTCGCCACCAAAGAACAAGAAGGATGTAGTGAGTTTTCTAGGCCACCTTAATTATATCAGCCGCTTTATAGCACAGTCGGCGGTATGTGAGCCAATCTTCAAAATGTTGAGGAAAGATGCTGGGACAAGTTGGACTAAAGAGTGTCAAAAGGCTTTCGATAAGATCAAGGAGTACCTGTCCAAACCGCCTGGTCCCACCAGAGCTCGGGAGACCTTTACTGATGTACCTATCTATGTTGGATGGAGCGTTCCGATGCGTTTTGGGGCAACATAATGAGATCGGAAGGAAGGACCAAGCAATATATTATCTGAGTAAGAAATTCACTTCTTATGAAGCTCGATACTCTTTGTTTGAACGTACATGTTGCGCCCTGACATGGATAGACCAGAAATTGAGACATTACTTTTGTGCATACACAACATACTTCATATATAGGATGGACCCGCAAAAATACATCTTTAAGAAGCCTATGCCTACAAGCAAGCTAGCAAAATGGAAAATACTACTGAGTGAGTTCGACATCATCTATGTGACTCAGAAGGCAGTCAAGAGCCAAGCAGAGGCCGATCACCTGGCAGAGAACCTTATGGACGAAGAATACGAACCATTGAAAAACGTATTTTCCCGACGAGGAAGTGTCTCTTTTAGGGGAAGACATTGCCGAAGCATATGATGACTGGAGGAAGTTTTTCGACAGAGCCGCAAACTTCAAAGGACTGGCCGTCGGAGTTGTCCTAGTATAAGAATGTCATGACCCAATTTTTCCTCCGTTGGAAATCGTGACGGCACCTAGTCTTAAGGACTAGGTAAGCCTATTATTAACAAACATCAAATTATAGTATAAGAATCGTTTAAGTGCTTTTTGAAATAAATCTCAACACATTACACTTTTCCCAAAATCCGGTAAGTACAAGTCATAAGCTTTAAAGAAATTACAAGAAAACTCCTAAAAATACCATTATTCAGAAATAAGTACAACAGTGCAACAGAACCATAAGAAGGTGACTCCAAAACCGCGAACGCCGGAGCAGTCCTTGAGTCTCCACAACAGCAATCGCGCTACTAGCTATCGATCGACCGGCTATGCAAAGCTGGAATCTGTACAAAAATGTGCAGAAGTGTAGAATGAGCACACCACAGCAGTGCCCAGTAAGTATTAAGACTAACCTCAATGAAGTAGTGATGAGGACTAGTCAGGACACCCACTGGTCTAATAAATCAAACGGACATAAATATGGGAATAACATAGTATGACGTCTCTCAAATGAATACACAATGTAATTAACACATAACAAGTTCAAGCGGGAGGAAAATACAGTAAAATACAACGAAACATCATAGTAATACACAGAAGGATGGACGGGAACACAACCCGAAAACCGAAAACCACAATACGGTAGGAACAAGTAACAATTCAGCACTGTAACAGTTTCCACGTCAGGCCTTATCCAACAGCCCCAATTTCTTTTGGAAAGTACTTCGGGAGTAAACCTTCACCCGTAAGTTTATACTAAAAACTTTTGGATATAATCATTTCAAATAGAAAATTTCTTTGAAATATACTTTCTCCGAATATATATATATATACATTTTTCAGAAAGAGAAATCTTCAAACATAGTTCCTTCAAAATAATTGCTTTTCAAATATACTTTCCCGATAAATGCCTTTCAAACATTGTTTTATGCAAGACAAAAGTTTTAAAAATATACCTTCAGAATAGAAGTCTTTCAGACATAGTTTTCTTCAGGATAAATGCTTTTCAGCTATACTTTTCAATAAATATCTTTCGATCATAATCTCTTCAAGATAAATATACCGGAACTCCGTCTTTAGCTCAGAATTTGTCATGCAGTACAGGGGGATCTCCCGGAATACGTCTGTAGTCCTAAAATAAATATGCAGTGCTGGGGGATCTCCCTAAATACGTCTGTAGTCCCAAAATAAATATGCAATGCTTGGGGATCTCCCGGAATACGTCTGTAGTCCCAAAATAAATATGCAGTACAGGAGGATCCCCCGGAATACGTCCGTAGTCCCAATTTAAATATTCAATGCAATCACAGAGATAACAACCACAACACGACAGAAACATCATACATTACCACAACAATCACAAGGTAACAAAGGATAGAAATGCTACGTACGACGAGCAAATCAATACTAGAACTAAATCACAAGAACGGTAGAACTCATTAACAAGGAATAACCACTGAAAGGAAATAATAAGCGTAAAGAACACAGCTTAACCAGGGAGAACACGATGTAACAACGAATTCACAGTATTCAAGTCCACAATAGGATGTCATCACAAGTCAATAGAGTTCCAAATACTACTAGTCTATTGAGGTGCAGATCATCTAGATTCCTTTTTATGGTTGAATGATTATGAGAGATTCTCCACAATCCAGATAAGGGTAAACGACTACAGATAATCCTAATTCCAATTTCTACTAACGACTATAAGGTGAGATATTACTAAGTTTAGCTAAATAGGAAGTTTATGAAGAAAATATATAGCATGATAATAGGAGAAGTAAAATTCTACAACTAAGTCAATAAAGATCAGACCGACCACAAGAGGAATCTAAGCAAGTAAATCCAAATTTAAGCAGGAAGAGATGGAACTAGCAATCAGAAACTTAGTCATAATAATTACAAATTCATACATCGGGAATATAAGGACCTAAGAACCCTAAAAGGCCAAATTCATACAAATAAGTCTGAGTACGCACTCGTCACCTCGCGTACACGGGCTACAATCAACATAGAAGACTAAATTCCTAAGGGGTAGTTCCCCCACACAAGGTTAGGCAAGATACTTACCTCGAAGACGACAACCCGGTACTCAATAATGGACTTCTCGGGTGAGATGACACCCGGACGGCTCAAACCAACTAAAACAACTTCAAAACACACATAAATCGCATAAGGAACTATTTCGAACAATAAAGTTTCAATCTTTACAAAAATATAAAAATTAACCCAAAAGTCGACCGCACCTCGGAACCCGTCATATTTTACAAAATCCGAATACCCATTCCAATTTGAGTTCAACCATACAAATTTTATTAAATTCCGATACCAATTGGTCCCTCAGTTCACGATTTTTCATTTAGAAATTGTCTTTGAAAACCAACATTTTCCTCAACTCAAAACACAATTTAAATGATGAAATAAAGATAAAATCATGAAATACATTTAATTCTAGTTGAAGAACACTTACCCAATCGTATTTCATGAAAAACCCATCAAAAATCGCCAAGAACCGAGCTATA
Source organism: Nicotiana undulata (assembly GCA_005239495.1). NCBI lineage: Eukaryota > Viridiplantae > Streptophyta > Magnoliopsida > Solanales > Solanaceae > Nicotiana > Nicotiana undulata. Next base: position 26,752 of record ML261634.1, on the reverse strand, counting down.
GAAGTCAAAATGTGATAGATTTGGTGAAACCCTCGATTTTGGAATATAATATGTATGTCCAGATTTTTAAGCATCGTGATCGCGTGAGTGTAGATGTTATTCGTAGAAGAAATAATTGTTGGCCCACAATGTGCTACGTGATCGCAGAAGAAGACATGCGATCTCATATAAGGAAGAAAATGGCCACTGCCCGGTTGTGCTACGCGATCGCGAAAGGTCCTATGCGATTGCGTAGTGAAAGAATTTTATGTTGCCCAGGCCACACTTCGCGATTGCGAAGCAGAGGATGCGATCGCGTTTAAGGGGAAATTTGCTGCCCAACTGAAAGAACTATGAGAACACACGCTGAGGGAGGCGAACGAAAGGAGAAAATAGGGTTGGTCAACATTATATGTGATCGCGTCTATGCCTATGCGATCGCATAGAAGGAAACATCAGATAGCAGAACAACAATGAAAATAAGAGAAAATTGGTCTGAAGTCCATCCGAAACACACCCGAGGCCCCCGGAATCCCGCCTAAACACACGAACAAGTCATATAACCTAACACAGACTCGCTTGAGGTTTCAAATCACCTAAAACAATGCCGAAACGATGAATCAAACCATAATTCAACCTTTGATATTTCAAATCTTCAAATATCAAAACTCGTGCCGAAACCTATCAATTCAACCCGGAATAACGCCAAAATTTGCAGATAAGTCCCAATTGACATCCCGGAGCTACTCCAACTCTCGGAATCGCATTCCGACCCCGATATCCCAAAAAGTCAACGGTGGTCAAACGTTTCCATTTTTCAAACTTCATATTTTTCCAATTTTCGCCGAATTACCTCAATTACTCTAAAGACTTCCAAAACCAATTTCGGACGCGCGCCTAAGTCCAAAATCACCATACAGAGCTGTTGACATTACCCAAAACTCATTCTGAGGTCGTTTACACAAAAGTCACATCTCCGGTCAAATCTCACCGCTTAAGCTTCAAAAATTTAAAATCCCTCTTCCAATTCAAACTACGGATCATCCGGTAACTGAATCCAACCACGCACGCAGGTCGATAAATACAATGTGAAGCGGTTCAAGACCTTACGCCACTGAACGGCGCTTAAATTCTCAAAACGACTGGTCGGGTTGTTACATTCTCCTCTTCTTAAAACAAACGTTCGTCCTCGAACGTGCCAAGATTTACCCCAACTCCTCCAATAACTGAATGGGCACTTTCAACACACACCCGCGGGTGATCCCACGTCACCCCAATTTCTCACCTTCTGCTCATTTCCAAAAGACACGATTCTAAATCCATATCCGGCATCAGCCTCAACCAACTACATCAACTCATGACTACACCCACAAGGTAAGACCACACAATATGACACATCACACATAGGCCCGTAATAACACCTTTGATCACAATAGCTGCCTGAAATCAACTCCGCATTGGCAATTAGCCCTATATCTGAAAGAACTTCATTTCAAACCTCCGTAATACTGATAATAATGCCAGAAACATGAAGACCTCATAATTAGACACCCTAATCGCCAAGCCACAACTAACGACACCGGGCACACATCCCGCAAGCTAAAACTAAAGAAGCACATAACGAAAATGACTGAATATGAAAAGAGAAACACATAAGGAAACTATCAACAAGCCCATAGGCACAACTCTCTATCAATACTGGCTTACAAAGGCAATATAACAAGGAAGAAGCAAAGCATATGAACAAATCACAAGGATCCCATCCTGATAAAATTTCCACCACGGTACTCAGCCCGGTCTAAACATATCGAATCACAAAATAACACGAGGACCTCGCCCTCAGCTCTACCTAAAATATATCATACCAATTGAAATTCCCCACTAACTCATCTCAGCTGGTAAATTAATAATGCTCACTTAACTCACATCTCGATAGAGTATCAAATCATGGCTCGTAAACAAAATACTTAGGAAATCACATTAAGCCTACCATGGTGATAAAAAGGACTCACTTCTAGTCTCACCACTCTCAATAATAAATGAAAACAATGATAGACACGTGATACCACTTTTTTTTTAATTTCCCAACACGAGCAGACATGAAAAAGAACAGAGTGCTAAGCATGAAACTCACTCATAAATAAAGCAACAAATAAGGGAACTCGTCTCGACCAGCAGAATCGTAACGACCAGACCGGTCGTTTTGAGCTCTAGCGCGTCGTTCGGCAGTTTGAGGCCATGAGAAACTTCATTTCAGATATTATGACTTGTAGGTGTGGTCGAAATTGAATTTCGGGAAGTTCGGAGTCAATTTGGAAAGAAAATTCTCATTTTTGAAGCCTTAGGTTGGAAGAATTGACTAAGATTGGACTTTTGAGTAAACGACTTCAAAATCAGGATTTGAAGTTTCCAGCAGGTTTGTATGATGATTTCAGACTTGGGCATATGTCCGGATCGGGGTTTGGATAACCCGGGAGCGTTTTGACGTATATTGTGGAAGTCAGCATTTTAGAAGAAATTTCCTAAGTCTGGGTTGAAGTGCATTTCAGTGATATTGATATCCGCTTGGGATTCCGAGTCTGGGAATAGCTTTGTATGGTGATTCTGGAGTTGGGAGCGCGATCAGAAGTGAATTCGAATGTCCGTAGGTTATTTTGAAGTGATTTGGCTAAAGATAGAAATTTGAAGGTTTTTGAGAAATTCGACCGGAAGTGGAAATTTCGATATCGGGGTCGGAATGCAATTATGAAAGTTGGGGCAGGTCCGTAACGTCGAATATGACTTGTGTGCAAAATTTGCGGTCAATCGGACGTGATTTGATAGGTTTCGGCATCGAATGTAGAAGTTGGAAATTTCAAAGTTCATAAAGCTTGAATTGGAGAGCGATTCGTTGTTTCGATGTTATTTGATGTTATTTGAGGCCTCGAGAAGGTTCGCATTATGTTTTGGAGCAGGTTGGTGTAATTGCACGGGGTCTTGGGGGCCTCAGGTGGATTCCGGGTAGTTAACGGATCAAACTTGGAGTTGAGAGAAAGTTGAGGTTGTTGTCATCTGGTGTGACCGCACTTGCAATGTTTTGGCCGCTAGTGTGGTACCGCAGGTGCGGCTATGATGTCGTAGAAGCGAAAAAGGGAGAAGTTTGGCTGGGGCCGCAGGTGCGAGGTTATTTCCGCACCTACGAAGGCGTAGGTGCGGACGATGGAGAGCAGGTGCGGATCCAGCTGGGGAAGGAGGAAGCCGCAGGTGTGGGAGTTCGGGCGCACCTGCAGGCGCGCAGGTGCGGAAGTGATGGAGGCAGTGTGTTGTTTTAAAGACGGGAATTTGCCATTTCTTCTCCTATTTTCATTTGGTGTGGGCGATTGTGGGGAGTTTCAAGGGGAGATTTTCTTCAAGGATCACAAGGTAAGTTATTCCAATCATTTCAAGTTAAATACATGGTCTAGGTACGGATTTAGGTGTGAGAATTTGTGGAAATTATGGAACTTGGAAGAAAACCTAGATTTGCATTTTCGAATTTTGCCCACGAATTTGAGCAGGGAAATTAGAGTAAATTATTGTAATGACCCGGTCTGTCGTTACGTAAAAACCTGCATTATAACTATTTCTATTGACTTATTATAGATCGGTTATTCTGTTATTAATGTTTTAGAGTTGATAGGCTTGGAATCGGAAGGGTTAAAGGAGAATTCAGGCACTTAGTCCTTAAGAATAATCTTAAAATGGGAAAAGTCAACTAAGAGTTGACTTATTGCTAAACGACCTCGGAATGCAGATATTATGGCTCGGATAGCTTCGTTAGGTGATTTGGGACTTAGGAGTGTGTCCAGAATAATTTTGTGATGTCCGGTGTAGAATTAGGCTTGAATTGGCGGAAGTTAGTTTTTGGCGATTCCGGACGGCAGTGGAAAATAGGCTATCGGGGTCGGAATGGAATTCCGACAGTTGGAACAAGTTCGTAATGTCATTTTGGACTTGTCTGCAAAGTTTTAGGTCAATCGAAGTTGATTTGGATAGTTTCGGCATCATTGGTGAATTTTAGAAATATCAAAGTTCTTAGGCTTGAATCTGATGTAAATTTGGTGTTTTGATGTTAGTTTTGGTGTTTTGAGAGTGCAACTAAGTTTGAATGATATTAAGGGATATGTTGGTAAGTTTGGTTGGGGTCCCGAGGGGATCGGGATTGATTTAGGATGGTTAACGGGAATTTCGGAAGTTGGAAATTGCAGCAAAAAGCTGCTGGTGTGAAATCACAGAGATTTCCGCACCTGCGGAAGTTCGACCGCAGGTGCGGGCTCGCAGGTGCGGGAAGTGGGTCGCAGGTGCGTAGAGGTCGCAGTTGCGGTTGAGAACCGCAGGCGCGGTCTCGCAGGGGCGAGTAGGGAGCCGCAGGCGCGAGACTTGGCGGGGCTGGAGATTTTCCGCAGGTGCGAGAGGATGGTCGCACCCGCGAGGTCGCTGGTGCGGAGGTTGAGTCGCAGGTGCGGAAGTCGGGGAAGTCCTGTAGAGATCGCAGGCACGGAAAGAGCATCGCACCTGCGAAGCCGCAGGTGCGAGTAAGTAGGTTGCAGGTGCGGAAATACAAGGGCAAAAATATATAATTAAACCCTCCGCGACTTAAACCCTTATTTCACCATATGTGTACGGACAGAGAGCTTTTTGGACGAATTTTGAAGGAGAAAATCAGTGGGTATCACATAGGTAAGTAAAGTGATTATTAAAACTCGTTTATGGGTGATTATAGACCATAATCCCAGCCTTTAATTCATGAAAAACAGTAGAAAAATAGGATTTTGGGGCATGAGATTATGAGACCTTCAAGGGTCGATTTGAGGGGTCAAACGAACTCCGATTTTGGTGTTCTTTATAGGTACGGAATCGTGAGAAGATGAAGAACAGTTTTCTATAAAAATTTCTGAGTTTCGGGACGCGGGCCCAGGGTTCGGGTTTTGACCGAATTCGGATTTTGAACTAAATTTGATATTTTTCAATTGGAATTTATTCCTTAAGCATATATTGATGATAAAAATCTGAACTTGGTATATTTGGAGCCTTCGGAGGTTGATTCGAGAGGCAAGCGCATTGCGGAATAGTTTTCGGGCTAGTTTTGAGGTAAGTAATGTCTTAAAATCCTGTCCTGAGGGTATGAAACCCCGGACTATGCACCCTTACGGGTTTTGGAATACAAAGATTGAAACTTGGGAAATATATTCCCTACTTAGGCAACTATTGAGTTGCGAAACCAATTTTTAAGCCTTTGNAGTCTGTAACACACCCCCAGTGAGCGCCGGTACCGATTGAGTGATGATGATTGCCCGCGGGGCCGATGCTGAGTGATGATTGATACTGAGTGATGATCGATATTGAGTGATTGAGGGAACGCCTGAGGGCAACTGTTATGAGCAATGATTTTGGCCCGAGGGGCAGATTTGTGATGTTTTACTAAACTTTCGAACTACGATTTACTATGTTTTCAAACTGGTTTTACTGAGGATTTCACTGAGATATATCGATATTTACTTGCTTTTCAAAGGATTCTGGAACTGGTTTTTGAACCTATGAATTTGCTAAATACTACTTGGTGACTTGATGTTTTACTGGTTGTTGTGAAATGGTGTATCTGTTTGTCTCTTTATATTTCTCAGACTGTGATCTTTTTTCATTACTACTGAGTTGGCGTACTCATAAAGACTCCCTGTGCCTCTGTGCACAGATCCAGGTACGAGCTCGCAGCAGTAGCTGACGCAGGTTCGTTAGCAGCAGTCACGGGATTTCGAGGTAGCTGTCCAGCGTCCACAGCTTCTCCATTTCCCTTCCTTATTATGTTTTTAGCTCTTGATTCAGAGACTTATATTATAGTTTTAGCAGAGTTAGATTTAATTATTCTTAGATGCTCATGACTATTGACTCCAGTTCTGGGAGGATGTTTAGAGTTGTTAGGTTATTATTGGGGGCGTTAGACCTATATAAATTATTCTTTATTGAATTGCTGTTTATTTTGCATTATGAACTGTTAAATGAGAACAAGTGCGTAGTGAAGTGATGGTTGGCTAGCCTAGTTCCACGATAGGCTCCATCACGGCCTGTTAGGATTTGGGGTCCTGACAATTATATATTTGAGCTAGTAAAGTCATGGGTAATCGATATCTTCGGAAAATTTCGGAATCCGGGCACGTGGGCTCGAGGGCATTTTGGTCAACTTTTCGAGCGGAGTTGGGATTTTATATAATTTGAATTGTTACAAGTATTAGAGTGAATTTTCATTGGTTTGCCCGTTATTTAATAGTTTTGGGGCGTTGTGCATCAACTGGAGTCGTCGAAAGGGCTTGGAGGCCGGTTATGAATCTTCGGAGCGAGGTAAGTCTCCTTTCTAACCTTGTGAGGGGAAATGTCCCCATAGGTGAAATAATTAAATATGTGCTACTATTTTTGGGGGCTACGTACGCACGAGGTGACGGGAGTCCGTGTGTAGCTACTATCATGCTTGTGTCGTGGTAGCCTAGGACCCACTAGCATGCCTTACTTGTTGTGCTTGAAATTTTTCTAATGAACTTGGACGGTTAATATTATCGAATTAGCAACTAAATACCTAAGAAGGTTAAAACTTATTTCCCTTAATTATCTAGAAAGAGAATTGATCCTCCTGGGATAATTGTTTCCTGAAAGTATGTTTTATTTGTCGTACTTGTGACCCTACTGATAAATTTATAATATTTAAAACCTTATCGAATTTGGCAAATGAATTTCCGGAAAAGATTTAAATATTATCTTCATGTTCATTTAAAGAGAATTTTATCACTTCCTTGAGAAACTGTTTCCCTGATAAAAATTTGAATTTATTGTGTGAATATGTGTATCTATGAGTACATGAGTCGCATGTATGATTCGCGAGCAGGATAACTCTATTATTTATATATGACCGTATCGCATGATCGATTCGCGAGCGGGTCAAAATAGATGCATCTATGGTTCGAGTCGTTCGACCCTTCGGCAGTGCAAAATTTATTATTGTTGGTCCGCGCTGTTTGACCCTCGGCATTTCTTGCGCATGATAATTGCTGCGTACTTTCTGTGATTTATACATGTTTACTGGCCTGAAAATTATAAATTGTCAACTGATATGATGAACATTAAAATTCTTAAATGTGAAAGAAGATGTTATTTCCTATCATTTCATATTAAATTGCCTATGATATTCATGCTTAGTGTCACCCTTTATTTTTATTAAATTGACCTCTAGCAAGTGTCAAATTAGACCTCTCGTCACTACCTCTTCGAGGTTAGGCGGGATACTTACCAAGTATACGTTGTTTTCGTACTCATGCTACACTTGCTGTGCATTTTTATAGCACAGGTACATTCATAGATAGTGGTCCTGCTTGACGCAGTGATGTGGCTAACTCGGAGACTTAGACGATCTGCACCATCCGGAGATGACCCGCAGCCGACAGATTCTCCCTCATATGTATTGTAATTTATTTTAAATTCCTTGTCCAATCTGTACTCCATACAAGTATTGTAGTATATGTATAATTCTTAGAAATTGCCTAATGCACTTGTTACACCGGGTTCTGGGATGTGTTTGGGATATATTTTTTTAACAATGGATTGTTAAACTATCGTATTTACTCAGCAGATTTTTATCGATTATTATTATGTAACGAAATGAAAAGTAACGATTTTCAAATACTAAAACATGAATTTAACTTAACCCTTTAATGATTGGCTTTCCGGACAGTGGTGTCCGACGCCATCACGGCCTTATGGATTTTGGGTCGTGACAAGAACTACAATAAAATACAAATGGTGCCCCTCTGTAACAACTCGAAGCATACCTGTATGACAATATCTGGCGCAATGGCCTCTAGCCTACTATATGAAACACATCAACGGGTGGGGCCTCCCCCTCTCGGGCGCCTCTACTCACCTGAATACCCTGTTGTGATACACCTGTCCGGAGCTTGGGACAAATCTTTCACCATATGGCTGATATTTCCACGCTCGGAACAACCTATCTGCTGGCGTGGCTGTGGAAACTAAGCGACACGAGTACCCTAAGACCCATGAGCACCTGAAACCCCATGCGAAGCCGGTAATGCAAACTGAACTGGCTGACACACAAAACCTCTACCATGTCGTACCCTGCCTCCATAATAAGGACCAGTAGATCTCCCCGGTCTATGAGGCCTCCTCACCTCTCTGTACCCTCTCCTCTGACCTCATATGTACTCTCGCTCCCGGTCCCACATGCCCTCTAACCGGTGAGCGATCCCTACCACCTGCTAGAATGAGACATCTGACTCCAACTCTCGAGTCATACTGAACCGAATATCCTGCCTGAGCCCTCAATGAATCTACGGCTCGCCCCCTAACTGTAGCAACACAAGGAGGTGCATATCTGGCCCACTCACTGAATCTGACGGCATACTCTAATACTGACATATAGCCCTGACGCAACCGTTCAAACTCCATGCGCCATGCCTCTCGGAGGGACTGAGGTGCAAACTCTCTCAAGAACATCTCTGAAAACTGTCCCCATGTAAGTGAAGCTGATTCGGTCGGGCTACCCAACTCATATGCCCGCCACCACTGATAAGTCGCTCCTCTAAGATGAGACGTAACAAAACAACCCCGCTCGTCTCCACAATACCTGTAGTCTGAAGAATGCAGTGACACTCCTCCAGGAAACCCTGAACATCATTGTTCGACAATCCACTGAAGATAAGAGGGTGGTACTTCTTGTACCCCTCAAGTTTAAGTTGTTCTTCCCCCGATGTTGATGCCCTAACCGCGGGCCGAACTGGAACTACATGATGTGTTTTCATGAAAACTGGAACCTGACCAACATGATCTCGCTATTCTATAATGTAGGCGGTGGGAGTCTGAGCTCCTCCCCCGATCTGTGAAGTAGCTGGTGCACCCGGGATCAATCTCGCCTGAGTCAATGTACCAATTATACTCAGAAACCGCGCCTAGGTCTCCTGAAGTCCGGGCGTAACAACAGGCGTCTCCGGTACCTGTTCCCCAACTGGAACTGTTGGCGGCTCCTCAACAACTACTCTGGTAGGTGTCCTAACTGCGGCATGTGCTCCTCGTCGGCCTCTGCCTCTGCCCCAAGTGACATCCGTCTCGGGGTAACATCATTAGGAACTGAAGCTCGTATCCTCACCAACGGTAAGAGAATGTAACGACAAATTTCAAATTTCAAGATCAAGGAACCCGCACGATGGGAATGAAGAAAGTGAAATTGTCCTAATAGTTCCGTAGCCTCTCGAAGATAAGTACAGATGTCTCAGTACCGATCCACAAGACTCTACTAAACTCGCTTATGACTCGTAGCACCTATGAACCTAGAGCTCTGATACCAACTTGTCACGGCCCAATTTTCCCTTCGTTGGGTGTCATGACGGCACCTAGTCTTAAGGACTAGGTAAGCCTATTATTAACAAACATCAAATTATAATATAAGAATCGTTTAAATGCTTTTTGAAATAAATCTCAGTACTTTACACTTTTCCCAAAACCCGGTAAATACAAGTTATAAGCTTTAAAGAAATTACAAGAAAACTCCTATAAATACCACTGTTCAGAAATAAGTACAACAGTGCAACAGAACCATAAGAGGGTGACTCCGAACCGCGAACGCCGGAGCAGTTTTACCTTGAGTCTCCACAACAGCAACCGTGTTGCTGGCTATCGATCGACCGGCTATGCAAAGCTGGAATCTGCACAAAAGTGTGCAGAAGTGTAGAATATGCACACCACAGCGGTGCCTAGTAAGTATCAAGACTAACCTCGGTGAAGTAGTGACGAGGACTAGTCAGGACACCCACTGGTCTAATAAATCAAACAGACATAAATATGGGAATAACAGAGCATGACGTCTATCAAATGACTACACAATGTAATTAACACATAACAAGTTCAAGCGGGAGAAAAATACAGTAAAATACAATGAAACGTCATAGTAATACACAGAAGGATGGACGGGAACACAACCCGAAAACAGAAAACCACAATACGTAAGAACAAGTAACAATTCAGCACTACAAAAGTTTCCACTTCAAGCCTTAGCCAACATCCCCAATTTCTTTTGGAAAATACTTCGGGAGTAAACCTTCACCCGTAAGTTTATACTGAAAACTTTTGGATATAATCATTTCAAATAGAAAATTTCTTTGAAATATACTTTCTCCGAATAAATATATATAAATTTTTCAGAAAGTGAAATCTTCAAACATAGTTCCTTCAAAATAATTGCTTTTCAAATATACTTTCCCGATAAAAATGCCTTTCAAACATCATTTTCTGCAAGACAAATATTTTTAAAATATACCTTCGGAATAGAAGTCTTTCAGACATAGTTTTCTTCAGGATAAATGCTTTTCAGCTATACTTTTCAATAAATATCTTTCGATCATAATCTCTTCAAGATAAATCTACCGGAACTTCGTCCGTAGCTCAGAATTTATCATGCGGTACAGGGGGATCTCCCTGAATACGTCTGTAGTCCCAAAATAAATATGCGGTGCTGGGGGATCTCCTAGAATATGTCCGTAGTTCCAAAATAAATTTGCAGTACAGGGGGATCTCCCAGAATACGTCCGTAGTCCCAATTTGAATATGCAATGCAATCACAGCGATAACAACCACAACACGACAGAAACATCATACATTACCACAACAATCACAACGCAATAAAAGATAGAAATACTATGTACGACGAGCAAATCAATACCAGAACTAAATCACAAGAACAGTGGAACTCATTCACCAGGAATAATCACATAAAGGAAATAATAAGTGTAAAGAACACAGCTTAACCAGGGAGAACACGACGTAACAACAAATTCACAGTATTCAAGTCCATAATAAGATGTCATCACAAGTCAAGAGATTTCCAAATACAACTAGTCGACTGAGGTGCAGATCATCTAGATTCTTTTTTAAGGTTGAATGATTATAAGAGATTCTCCACAATCCAAATAATGTTAAACTGCTACGGATAATCCTAATTCCAATTTCTACTAACGACTATAAGGCGAGATATTACTAATTTTAGCTAAATAGGCAGTTTATGAAGAAAATATATAGCATGATGATAGGAGAAGTAAAATTCTACAACTAAGTCAATAAGATCAGACCGACCACAAGGGTAATCTAAGCAAGTAAATCCAAATTTAAGGAGGAAGAGATGGAACTAGCAATCAGAAACTTAGTCATAACAATTACAAATTCATACATCGGGAATATAAGGACCTAAGAACCCTAAAAGGCCAAATTCATACAAATAAGTCCAAGTACGCACTCTTCACCTCGCGTACACGGGCTACAATCAATATAGAAGACTCAATTCCCAAGGGGTAGTTCCCCCACACAAGGTTAGGCAAGATACTTACCTCAAAGACGACAACCTGGTACTCAATAATGGACTTCTCGGGTGAAATGACCTCCGGAAATCTCAAATCCAACTAAAACAACTTCAAAACACACATAAATCGCATAAGGAACTATTCTGAATAATAAAGTTTCAATCTTTACAAAAATATATAAATTGACCCAAAAGTCGACCCCCGGGCCCGCACTTCGGAACCCGTCAAATTTTACAAAATCCGAGTACCCTTCCAATACGAGTTCAACCATACAAATTTTAGCAAATTCTGATACCATTTGGTCTCTCAATTCACGATTTAAATGATGAAAATAAAGATAAAATCATGGAATACATTTAATTCTAGTTGAAGAACACTTACCCAATCGAATTTCGTGAAAAACCCATCAAAAGTCGCCAAGAACCGAGCTCTAGAAGTCAAAATGTGATTAAAATGGTGAAACCCTCGATTTTGGAATATAATCTGTCTATCCATATTTTTAAGCATCGCGATCGCGTGAGTGTAGATGCGATCGCGTAGAAGAAATAATTGTTGGCCCACAGTGTGCTACGCGATCGTAGAAGAATACATGTGATCGCATATAAGGAAGAATATGGCCATTGCCTAGTTGTGCTACTCGATCGCGGAAGGTCCTATGCAATCTCATAGTGAAGGAATTTTATGCTGCCCAGGCCACACTTCGCGATCGCGTTTAAGGGGAAATTTGCTGCCCAACTGAAGGAACTATGCGAACACACGCTGAGGCAGGCGAACGCGAAGGAGAAAATAGGTCTGGTCAACATTAGACTATGCGATCACGTCTATGCATATGCGATCGCATAGAAGGAAACATCAAATAGCAAAACAACAATGAAAATAAGAGATAATTGGTCTGAAGCCCATCCAAAACACACCCGAGGCCCCCGGAACCCCTTCTAAACACACGTACAAGTCATATAACATAACACGCACTCGCTCGAGGTTTCAAATCACCTAAAACAATGCCTAAACGATGAATCAAACCATAATTCAAGCTTATGAACTTTCAAATCTTCAAATATCAAAACTCGTGCCGAAACCTATCAATTCAACCCGGAATAACGCCAAAATTTGCAGACAAGTCCCAATTGACAACCCGGAGATACTCCAACTCTCGAAATCGCATTCCAACCCCGATAACCCAAAAAGTCAACGGTGGTCAAACTTTTCCATTTTTCAAACTTCATATTTTTCCAATTTTTGCCGAATTACCTCAATTACTCTACGGACCTCCAAACCCAATTCCGGACGCGCGCCTAAGTCCAAAATCACCATACGGAGCTGTTGACATTACCCAAAACTCATTCCGAGGTCGTTTACACAAAAGTCAAATCCCCGGTCAAATCTCACCGCTTAAGCTTCAAAAAACTTAAAATCCCTCTTCCAATTCAAACTCCGGATCATTTGGTAACTGAATCCAACCATGCACAGGTCAATATACACAATGTAAAGCGGTTCAAGACCTTACGCCACCAAACGGAGCTTAAATTCTCAAAATAACCGGTCGGGTCATTACAAAGAAACAAGTCAACATTATCCAGTATCCGCCAAGCTTAGATTCCCGTGCACCAACAATATGACAGAATATGAGGCTTGCATCTTGGGACTTTGATTGTCCATCGGCATGAATATTCAAAAATTACTGGTAATCGGAAATTGAGATTTGCTATTACATGAGGTACTCGGAGAATGGGCCACCAAAAATATTTTAATTACTTAAATTATAAGCGAATTTATTAGAAATCAAGGATTAACTTGTTGAATTAATTATAAAACTTGTATATCCAAATATAGAATTTATTTTAATAATTTTAAATATAGTAAGTCTAATATATGTAATACCAAATTATTAATTTCAACACTATTAATTACTAATTTCCTATTACATTTATATAAAAATAAGTGTTATCTATTAGAAAATATTTTTAACATATTTATTGCAAATCAGAGATGTTTCAAACATCTTATTGAGAAGTTTGAAACACCTCTAAAGGTGCTGCATTGAATTACCTGGAAGTTGGTCATACAAGATTGTTCATAAGAGGCAAAATCAATTTTCTGCCATCTAAAAATGCTAAGCAAAATATACTAATTTAAGTTTCTAGCTAGTTAGGTGGAGTTTTAAAGAAAGTTAGCAATATTCATATTATAGTTCTCCAAACTTCTCTATCTATGTGTCTCTATCAATGATTTTCTTAATCGTTAAAATAATCAACCATCTCACTATGAAAATTAAGTATCTTTTTGTGAGAGATATCATGGATTGTTAAACATCCTTACAGATATTTCAAACATCTTATATGAATATTCAAACATCTTAATGAGATATTTCAAACACTCAGCTCAAAACGACATTTTTGAAACCCATATAAATATTGCAATAACTTCACAACATATAACAACAACAATAACAACACAAATATTTAACAATATCTTAAGATGTTTCAAACATCAACTGACAAGTTTGAAACATCTAGGGCAAAAAAGTGTTCCAAAAACCCAAACTAGGGAAATATAATCATTTCAACATCACAACAACTAATTTTATGGGCATGTGCAACAAGCACATCAACGGCGATAGTTAAACAATATAAAAATACCAAAATTTTGGTTTAAAATATCAACTACACAACAACTCTAGAATTTAGGTACAAAAATAACAAACAAAAAAAAATTAATTCAGGGGTAAAATAAGTTAGAATTTATCAATATAGTAGAAAAAAAAAATCTTTTCTTGTTGATGGAATCTCGTCTTCAAAGCATATTTGAGCGAATGAAGCTGATTTTTGGAGCCCTGTAGTACTCTTGATTTTGGAGATTGGGTTTGAGAGAAAAGTTAAAAAAAATTTGAAGTAAAGTCGTGTCTACTTTTGAAGGTGAAATACATAAACGACCCCTTTAAGTTGTCCCCAACGATCAGACAAATACCTCAACTGACCCTTTAACCATTTAGACACTTCAATAGGCTACTAAGTGTATCAAGTAAACACATGTTGCTTATGTGGCATATTTGTGTTTTATAACAACATTTTGAGCGCGTGAGTCATTTTTTCGGTAGTTAAATCAGAAAATTAAAAAAAATTAAATTAATAACGAAAATTTCAACAACAAAAATCTGCTTGAGTGCTTTGTCATGCACTTCCTTCTCAGGTGTTTGAAATTATGAATTAAGTAAACATTAATCTTTGCTATTGCTCTTTACTTTGAATTTGGAATGAAGTGTCAGAAACCCTTCTTAAATTATGAAAATATGAGTTCGTGTTCCATCATTTTTCACCGTCATTGTGGAAGAAGCTGAATTTTTTGGATCTGAAAATTGGAGGTCGAAATCGATTGGATCTTCGAAATCTTTGTTTAAAGCTTCTTTTTTTTGTGAAACGAAATCCATAGATTCAGGTCGATTGTAGCTGATTCGATAGGCTTTGGTTCAAAAAAATTTGAAGTCAGTTCGAAGAAGATGATGACCAGATCTGTTCGAAGAAGACAAAATTTCTAGATCTGTTCAAAGTCTATCGAAGAAGATGGTCCGGTTCGAAATTTCTGGATTTGTTCAATGTGTACTCGTCGTAGTTTGTTGAAGACGACGAATTTTCTGAAATTAAGTTTGAAGAATCGTAGCCTACGAAATCATCCCTAGCCAATTCTAGTTGCTTTTAATTGTTTGGGAATGATTTGAGAAATTGTGAAAGGGGGCACTGATGGGGAAAGCAAGAAGATGGTGTTTGGGGGTGGGGTGGGGTTAGGGGGGTTGGCGCTGGTTTGGAAAACTTTTCTTCTTCTTGTTTAACTGTATATTTTTGTTAATTTTATTTAAATGTGTCAAATATTTATTACAAATTACACGTGTTATTCTTTAATTGGTTCATTTAACATAATATTAGCAAGTGTAACTCACGCCATGTTTATCTGTTGTCGGGTGTTTACTTGATGCACTTAGTAGCCTACTGAAGTATCTAAATGGTTAACGGGTAAGTTGGGGTGTTTGTGTGATCGTTGGGGACAACTTAAATGGGTTGTTTATGTATTTCGCCATTTTGAAAAAGGGAAGAAAGAGTGTATACGGTCGAAATCGGACTTGATCGATTTTGAGGTTTCTTATAGCATTTGGGGTAGATCCGAGATGTGACTTCGAGAGGAGTTCCTCGAATGATGGTACCGAGGGATTGGCATACCTCGAAGCGAGGAGAAGGTCGAGGTTCGTAATAGGAAAGCACGGGGTTCCCGAGGACATGCGACTAGGGCTGACAAGCGCCTGCAAAATAGTACGAGTCTACGCTGGATCAATGAATAGTTGTACCAGCTATCCCCCTTTGTAATAAATGCATATGTACTATGTTGGGATTTTCCCTCTTAGATAAAGGGGACCCTTATCATTTTTTGTACACATGATATTCAATACAAGTAACAAGAATATTCTCTGCTCTCTAACTCAAACAACCTCTATTGTCTCTATATATTGCTTTATTACTTACATTTATGGTATTTCATTGATTGTTCTTCATTTATTTTTTACTATTGATCATAAATAACCTCCTTAGAGGCCCATATAATTGTGATAGCTTCATCTCTCATCCACCGTTAACCCCGAGCATCGACCCCGAGGACCTACCTCGACCAGCTTCGTACCTCCCACTTGAGGCAATCTGGTTTGCTCGTTTTCGATTTCCTATCATTTCTAATGCATCTATCTCACCCACACTTAGCATCTACTGCTTAACAACTAGCATTAAAATAGATTACATATTTTTATAACCACATAATCAAATATAATTATAATTACTATTTTCAAGGTAAACAGTTTGGCGCCCATCGTGGGGCTAAAAATAATAGTAGTTGTTTTAGTGCTGGTTCATTGAAAAACGCAAGTTATCCTTCACACTTTTTCTTGCCGAAAGGATCTTTGATTTCAGGTCAAAATGCCTAACTCAGCGAACGCATATGAAAGCAGCAACTCTGATGACTTTGGAGAGAATGGGATAACCGTCCCAAGTGCCAGTATGCCGCTGCAAAACCCTGGTAGCACGTTGTAGCTAACCCCCGTGGACGCGGATTCAAGAAGGCTCAATACGGCGATGTTGGCTCCCACACTGACAGGAGCGCCCATCGAGAAGGCCAACACGGGGATTTGGGAACTGTCGCTCAAAGGAAAATACGGGTTAGTCTCCAAGCAATCTTCGAAGTGCTACAGGCATAACAAACAACGATTACTCAGCTGCAAGATCATCAGAGAATCTCGAACGCATCGTCACCAGGAATAACCCCCCGAGCCCGACCGGTACCAGAGAGATTGGGTAACAAAGGGTCGGCAACCAACCTCATTGTCGTAAGAAGGCTCGAGGGTCTCACGAGGAGAATAGAGTCAAGGTTCCCAGGAAGAAAGCCAGGTCCACGAAAAGAAAGATACTGACCTTACGTCGAGAACCGTAGGAGCACCATGAGAAGTAACGCGTCCCAAATATGTCAAAGGACAGATCGAAGTGGGGATCGTCGAAGGGTGGTAGACAAAGATGGGTTAGGTAGGCGCATAGGGCAGGCGAAGGTATTCCGATTGATCAAGTGCAACTTTAGGAACGACATTTCGGGCATTGTACAGGCCATTAGTAGAATCAAAGACACCAAATGGCCAAAACCCGTACTATTAGACCCTTCGCAGAGGAACCCTAACCTAGTGTGTGAATTCCACTGTACCCACGGTCATAGAACCGAGTATTGCAGACAGCTTCAAGGGTAAGCAATCCGATGGGCTAGCAAAGGGTATCTCCGAGAGTTTGTCAGCAGCCGAATCATAAATCACCCCAAAGGAAGGGCAACAACTCATAAAAGCGGAGCAGAAAAATTTTGACACTCCGTTCATATGATCATCGGGGGAAACGACGTTCCTCAAGGACCCGTGATTAAGCAGACAAAAATATCGACCGCAACAGCAGGGCAAATTCGGGCCCATATGCCCGGGGATATCCTTGCATTCAGTAGCAAGGACCTCGAGACCCCGCCTCACCCGCATAACAATGCACTGGTAATTTCCTTTCTCTTGAATAACATTCAGATTAAACGCGTACTTGTGGATCCAGGTAGTTCGGCCAACGTAATCAGATCGGAAGTAGTGGAGAAGCTCGGGTTGCTCAACCAAATCACACCTACCTCACTAATCCTCAACGGGTTCAACATGGCCGGCGAGGCGACGAAGGGGGAGATTATCCTCCCGGTTAACATGTTTGGGACAATCCGAAACACCAAGTTCCATATCGTCAAAGAATACATGAGATACAACGCATTGCTTGGAAGGCCGTGGTTACACAACATGAAGGTAGTGTCGTCAACGTTTCACCAGATGATGAAGTTTCCATCGGAAGAAGGTATAAAAACGGTATATGGAGAAAAGCACACTTCCAGGGAGATGTTCGCGATCCACAATGAGGCGCTAACGCTTACGCCCCCACCTCGGAGGAATGGGGGGGGGAGGAGGCCGACTCCCGAGGATGACGAGGAGGACTTTCTCGCTCCCCGCACCTTTAATTCCCCATCTACTATGTGAGTCGGACCTTGGGCAATGCCGAAACCAGGTATCCCCTTCTAGAAAAACTAGCCCTTGCATTAATTAGCGCGTCTCGAAAGTTAAAGCCTTATTTTCAATGCCACCGCATTTGTGTTTTAACAACGTACCCACTTCGAAATATATTGCATAAACCCGAGTTGTCGAGCCGGTTGACCAAGTGGGCCATCGAACTCGGGGGGTACGATATCGAATATCAGCCCCGAACGACTATTAAATCCCAGATTTTGGCAGATTTCGTAGCCGACTTTACGCCCGCCCTAGTGCCTGAAGTAGAAAAAGAACTACTATTGAAAATAGACACATCTTCCGTGGTATGGACCCTGTTTACTGGAGGTGCCTCAAACGTGAAAAGGTCCGGGCTCAACAAAGTTCTAAAGCTGCCTGTGGGCAGCATGATTAGACAATCTATAAAAATTTCAAAATTGACTAACAACGAAGTCGAGTGCGAGGATGTGATTGCAGGTCTGGAATTGAACAAAGTCCTGGGAGCCAAATTCATCGAAGCTAAGTGCGATTCTCTCCTGGCGGTTAACCAGGTGAATGGAAGCTTCGAGGTACGAGAAGATAGAATGTAGAGGTACCTTGATAAGACTCTAGTCACACTACATCATTTCAAGGAGTGGACCCTAACCCACATACCTCGAGAGCAGAATAGCGAGGCCGACGCCCTCACAAATTTGGGATCGTCCGTCGAAGAAGATCACATACTCCCCAGAGTTGTTGTTCAGTTAACCAAATCAGTGGTCCAAAAAGGCCACGCCGAGATCAACTCAACCAGCCTGGCATGGGATTTGAGAAACAAATACATCACTTATTTGAGAGACGGGAAATTGCCAGCAGACCCGAAAGAATCGAGAGCCCTGCGAACCAAGGCATCTCGATTCTCACTCGACAAAAATGGTGCTCTATACAGGAGGACCT
Source organism: Nicotiana undulata (assembly GCA_005239495.1). Taxonomy (NCBI): domain Eukaryota; kingdom Viridiplantae; phylum Streptophyta; class Magnoliopsida; order Solanales; family Solanaceae; genus Nicotiana; species Nicotiana undulata. The sequence continues at coordinate 7,888 of ML261634.1, read as the reverse complement.
TCGATGGACCCTTGGTGGTATGTCTAGGACCGGGTGACACAGATTACGTGCTTCGAGAAATTCACGAAGGTACGTGGGGGAACCATTCTGGCGCCGATTCCTTAGTCTAGAAAGTGACCAGAGCAGGTAATTACTGGGACAACATGGAAAAGGACGCCAAGGAATTCGTCCGGAAATGCGACAAATGCCAAAGATTTTCCCCCATGATCCAGCAACCCGGGGAGAAACTTCATTCGGTCTTATCGCCATGGACGTTCATAAAATAGGGGATGGACATCGTTGGACCCCTACCAACGGAACCAGGTAAAGCTAGATTCATTTTGTTTATGACTGACTATTTCTCAAAATGGGTAGAAGCGCAGGCCTTCGAGAAGGTAAGAGAGAAAGAGGTCATTAAATTCATATAGGACCATATCCTATGCCGATTTGGGATTCCCTTTGAGATAACATGCGACAATGGAAAGCAGTTCATCGGAGGCAAAGTAACAAAGTTCCTCGAGGAACACAAAATCAAGAGGATCCTGTCGACACCCTACCACCCATGTGCTAACGGTCAGGCTGAATCCACAAACAAAACCATCATTCAAAACTTGAAGAAGAAGTTAGAAAGCGCAAAAGGTAGATAGAGGGAAATGTTGCCATAGGTCCTATGGGCATATCGAACCACTCCAAAATCAAGCACGGGAGAGACACCATTCTCTATGGTGTATGGGTCCGAGGCTTTAATACCAGTCGAAGTTGGGGAACCGAGTGCCAGGTTCCGGCATGCTACGGAGAATTCAAACAACGAGGCCATGACTGCAGCTCTCGAACTACTAGATGAGAAACAAGAAGCTTCGCTGGTCCGGATGGCTTCCAAAAAACAAAGGATCGAGAGGTACTATAACAAGAGAACAAACCTCCGACATTTCAGAGTCAGGGACTTAGTTCTAAGAAAAGTCACCCTAAACACTCGGAACCCTAATGAGGGGAATCTAGGCCTAAGTTGGGAAGGGTCGTACCGTGTCCTCGGAGTAATCGGCAAGGGCTCCTACAAGCTCGGCACCATAGAGGGCGAACTTCTCCCAAGCAATTGGAACATATCCATTCTCAAACGCTACCACTGCTATGGTAAGACTATGCCCCCATTTCCATTCATATGTACCGAGCTAAACTTCTGCAAATATCCAATGGAAGACATCGGAACATCCATCAGCTTCAAAAGGCCCCCTGGGTTTTCGAACGCGTTGCACTCTTTTCCTTCGATCAGGTTTTATCCCTAAAAAAAGAAGGGGTTTTACCGGCAAGGTTTTTAACGAGGCAACATCTATGCACTCCCCAGAAAGAACTTAAACAAGTATTCAAGGCTTCTCTCTAATCAACCTCAAATATTGGGGGGCATCGCCCCCGGGAGGTTGCCTCCTCGAACAAATCAAGGTAAGCCGAAGAGGGTTTCAATAAGAAAATGATGTATCGGGCCAAACGGTCAAATGGACCGTGTCCACATAAAAGGGTCGAACCCTCGACGGTGAAAACGTGTATGCTTGTACCAAACAATAAAAGGAGTATTTTTTCCATCAAAACACTTTTGCAATTCAAAGAAACTGCTATTTTCACAAGGAAGGGCCCCAGGGACAAAAAACCCTTCATGTCTCGGGGACTACCGTCAACATCCACCCCATCAAGCTGTCAAAACCCGAGGTTGTAAAATCCCAAGCGGGAAACCTCGGGCGTGTTCAAAACTGTAAGACCTCTAGTAAGGCATGTACAAATCATACAACCTTATAAAAGGCACAATCCCGACTTCAAAGCCAAGGCTATATATTCAAACTTGTGAGACCCCTTAAAAGGCATACCCTCGAATATAGATGCCGAGGATACGATACTCGGGACCAAAGGCTTCGGCCAAACACAAACGACTCCGGTCGATAGGCTACAACCAGACAAACGCGACTCGGGGACGCTCGACCGTCGCGATAAAATAAAATCCTTTGAATTTATTTTGGAAAGAACCGGTTAAACCATGATACCCTCGGCTTAAATAAGAGAGCTTCGATCATTTTCATGTCAGCTCCAAAAAATGAAAAGGCTTTGAAACATTTCATCCATAGGGCAAAACCTTCCGAGGTTCTCACCTATCGTCATATAACAACTCACAATCGAGGTTCTTATCGAACCTTCGAACAGTCGGACGAACGCAAAAATAACAAAGGCCTTAACGAGGGAAAACACAACCATAAATAAAGGTCGTATCGACCTAACACGTAAGATCCTTGACGCTAGTTAAAACACGTAAGAGCCTTGACGGCAACTTAAAGATCCCCCGGGCTAATTCTAAACCTAGAGGGTCGATGAGCTCGAGCCGTAACCCGACTCAAGGACTGAGCCCGAAATGGTTAACTAAAAACGCCTAAGGGAAGACGCATAAGAGCCTCAGGGCTGACATCAAAAGGCCTACGGGCCGATTAAAGGTCACACTGACCCCATGCTTAAAAGCCCAAATACCAGCTCAAAAAGCCTCACGTCTAAAGGAATAACTAAGAGCGCTTAAGGGCCGACGTTAAAAGCCTTAGAGCCAGCATAGGAGAATTCAAAGGCCGACTTCAAGACTTAAAGGTCAAAAAATTCGAGTCAAAACTTGACTCGGGGGGTAAACCCCAAACGATCAATCTTTGATCATCAAGAAATTGTTCAACAAAAACAAAGACCTAAAGGTTTGTTCCGAAATCCAGATCTCAGACCAATGACAAACCGACATCGTGACCTATTACAGAGGCGGAGCGAGAAATGTTGAAAGATGAAAGGTGATGTTTTATACTTCAATACCACACAAGAGGGGGGGGTGATTTGTGTGGTGTCCAATTTTTCGAGTGATGTCTCAATAGAAGAACCTGGTTCTTCTTGGTGTTCCAACATCTACTGGTGCAGAATAATAAATGCAATAAAGTAAAAACACAGAGATTTTTACGTGGAAAACACCCGGCTCAAAAGGTGAAAAAACCACGATCTACTACTCAGTAGGATTTTCTCCAAACACTTCACTACAACTTTGAGCCAAACATCATTTACAAAATAAACTCTTCTGTAAACCTAAGGACTAACTTTAATCCCTTTGTGGAAAACTAGCCTCTAGCTAATTGCGACAAACTTCAAGTTAACTCTAACTTGAACAATGTGTACCTATTACAATTGCTTCTAGATAAGCTGAAAGATACAATATGAAATCACCTACTACAAACCACTAGACTCGAAAGATAACAGATGGAACTGGTTCTTCTAGCTGGTTCAAGTAGCTCCAGATTCGCACTCTCCAATTTGGCTCGAACTGCTTGAAAAATTTCTTCACGAATTTTGCTCTCAATTCTTGATAAATTTCTGTTTTTGTGCGTCTACATATCATAAGAACAATCTGCAATTTATAGGAGTTAGTAGATAAGGAATTAACTAGAATCCTAATGCAACTCTTGCTTGGTGAAAGAGTTCTAGTCAAACTCAACTCCTAAATCCTTCCTTATCTTAGATTCCGTTCTTATTGAATAAGGAGTCTTTCTCCAATTTCGTTTTTGCAATCTTTTCGATCAGAAGATATCTCAATTTTATCAGAATACATTTATCTCCTGCATGTGCATCTCATGTGCCTTTGACTCTGCTGGTCTATGTCACTTGTGATGGACCTGGTTCATCTCGGAGTTCCTTTGTCAATCTTCAAAACTATTTCCTTTCTTGGGCCAACAAATTCCCCCTTTTTGATGATGACAAACTTTGTGCTTCATGCGTGTTTCAGCTTAGTCCAACATTGACACATATAAGAGTATTAAACATTTATCACAAAGAACCAGGTTCATTAGGTTATAAATATCACATGTTCAGAGCACAACATATCTTCCCTCTTTTGGCATCATCGAAAAGTTGCAAAAAAGAAATTGTGTGAATCCCAGATTTTTAACACTTACTCATGGCCATTTGGGCAATTACATATGCAATCATGGATTAATCATCAATAATCACTAAGAATTCAAACTATCAAAAATTAGAGATACTGAATCAAAGCAAAATGCATCAGATTTCATTGATAGAGCAAATACGATTTTACCACAACCCACAAAATAAAACAAAAACAGTTAAAACATGAGCAACAAACAAAAAAATTTGAATCAGGATCACTGAAAGTTCTAGGCAGGCTAGGAAATTAAGGCTTGGAAAAACTGCAGACCTGGTTCATTTAGCCAAGATTGATGGTTCAACAGACTTAGAAACAGATGAAAACTTGGCTTTCTTGGGCTTAGGGGTCTGAACCTCTACCTTTGCCATTTTTTCACTTTGATGGACCAGGTCCATCTCATCCACTTCAACAGCCTCAATAGGCTCAACAACATTTTCTTTCCCTTTTTCCACTCTTTTCTTCTTACTCTCCTCTAAAGCTCTCTTCAACTCATCCTCACTTTGCTTTACCTTGCTCCTTGTAGTTCTTTCTCTTGGAAGAGAAATATTAGTAGTCTTAGAAGGAGCATCTTTTCTTTTCTTACTTTCTCTTGATGTTCCAGACGTTTGAGCTTTAGGAGTTCTTTTCTTTTTGGATTGTAATTATCGCCTAACGTTTTCAGCAGATCCGCCAGGGTTTCCTCAGTAGATGAACCATGTTCATCTGTGTGCTTTCAAAAATTTACTAACCTTTCAGCGGATTCTCCTGATTCACTTCCCCCTACGTTCTTGCTATTTTCTTCCTCCTTTTCTGGCTCAGCTCCACAAATAGCCATTCTAACAGATTCAGAGGTGGGTGAAGAATCAACCACTTCTTTGCCTTTTCCCTTTCTCATTACTCCGTACTCCCTCACTCTCATTTTTTTAATTTAATTTTTACCACTTATTCTTATTGTTTCCAGCAACTCCACATCTATTATAGACCCAACCAGTATGAACCTATTTTTTAAGTTTTTCAGCAACATCAGAGATGACCTCAAAAGAAGGACTTGGGACAGATGTTACCTGAGTCATCGAAAATTTGGGAATGGTTTTATAAGCGAGGGGATGGCTTGAATTAACCTTTAGTTTTGAATAGACGGTTAAGGCTTCCCTAGTATCTAGGTATTTTATTTTGGTGAGGATTCTTGTTGAAACAGAACTGGTTCAAAGTCAAATGGATAGGCTTTGAAAAGATTTTGAGTTTGGGCAGAGTTCTGCTCATGATTTAATTATTAGTATTTCAAAGTGTGCAGAGTGTAGAACACATACCTCACCTTTCAGATGAACCAACACGATTAACCAGGTTCATCATTTTAGAATCCTCTTGATCAAGCCTCAATTTGCAAAGATAGAAAAAATTTCATTTGTGATCAGTGAGTCATATCAAAACATGGCATAAAAGTATACTTTTTATAGTATGAGACTGAACAATTGTTAATCTGATTATTTACACCCGTTTCAGACTTTTCTAGCCAATTTTTTTTTTGTTTTGTTTTCATTTCATTTTTTCAAAATGTATTTGCATTCTGAACTGGTTCAATTAAGTGATCTTAATCATCCCTAATAGTAACCTGCTCCTTTCAAAATGCTCTCTACTTAGTGCTTTTGTAAAGATATCTGTATGGTTTCACAACCAACTAGTTACTCATTGATGTTCCTTCATTGCTTTGTTGCTGTGGAACAGGTTCAGGTACATGTTCCAACGAAGTTTGGGAATTATTTTGTTATATTCCCCCTGTCATGTTGCCCGAGATGGATGAACTTGTTCCATCACATGTTCCGTCCTCCAGTGTTGCTTTAGTTTGGACTGAGTTTCTGACCAGCCTAATTTCTTCATCATCTTGTTCATTACCAATCCCAGTGATTTCACCTTTCTTTCCATTTCCAAAGGAGACATTTCCTCCTTTGAGGTCCTCAAGTGAAAGGAACTAGTCCTTGTTGCCAGTTATGTGTTTTGAGCAGCCACTATCCATGTACCATATTTGGATACTACCTTTCACTTGAATCTACAAAAGAAAATCAGGGGTTAGTCTTAGGAACCCAAACTAGTTTGGGTCCCTTTCTATAAGCAAAAGAATGAATTAAATTCTTTTTAGCCCAACTTGGTAGCCAATTCTTCCCTCGAACAAAACTTTTGTTCTTTTGACTGGCCTTTTCTTTTGCATTACATTCACTTTTAAAGTGACCAGTCTTACCACAGTGAGTAGAAATCTTGTTCTCAGGAAGAGTGAGGTACTTTCTTTTAGGATCCCACTTAGGTAGCGGATTCCCAAAGCCAAATCCTCTTCTATTGCTACTATGATGTTCTTGTAGCCATGTCAAAGCATCAGAGGACCTGTTCCATTTGCTAGTTCTATCTAGTTCATGCTTGACCTTTCTTAGATCCTCCTTAAGGACTCTTATCTGCTCATCTCTTTTGTTCAACTCGTCTTTCATTTTTCCTAGGTTTTATTCTAATGTGAGTTGTGTGTGATCAGCTTTGTTTTTACCTGTTCCTAATTTCAGTTTTAGATTTTTATATCTTAGCTCTAGGATAGTGGTGTCAAGTTCATGAACCTGGTTCTTTAACTCATCATTTTTACTATCACTTTCACTAGCCCTAAGTTCCAGAGTTTTGCACTTAGCTTTCAAAATCACACACTCCTTAGACCGTTATTTCTTTTCATTGTTTCGATCCTCAGATTCATCAATGAAATCTAGGAGTAACTCAAATAGCCTTTCTTTAGACAAAAATTTAATCTTGTCTTTGAGATGAATTATACTTACCTCAGATTCCTCATCGGATTCTCCAATTGCCATAAGTGCTTGTTCATCTCCATCTTCATCATCTGACTCCTCATCTGAACTTTCACCCCAAGCAGCAACCATTGCCTTTGTTGATGTTCTATTTTTCTTGGGTTGAACTTGTTCCTTCTTCCTGTTCCTTCGTTCAACTCTGTCCTTCTTCCATTCAATTTCCCATTGAGGGTAGTTTTTGATGTGGTGATCAGTCTTGCCACACTTGTAACATCCCTCATTGGTTTGTTTTTCAGGAACCCTTGGTTTGTTGTAGCTTCCACTTCTTGAAGGAACATTTGCTCTCATTAGGTAGTTCTTGAAGTCCTTTGTGATCATGGTCATTTCATCCTCCTCCAGATCAGCTTCTTCAGTGATTCTGAATGTCAAACTCCTTTCATTCTTGGGACCATCCATCTTTATAGTTTGCCTTCTAAGTTCATATGCAGTGAGATTTCCAACCAACTCATCCAATTTAAGAGTTGCAATGTTCTTAGATTCCTGAATGGCTGTAATTTTGCTTTCCCAATAGACTGGCAAGACCCTTGTCAGAATTTTCTCAACCTTGTCTTCTTCAAGAATGACCCTTCCAAGAGACTTGAGTTCATTGGTCAGTGTAGTGAACCTTGTATACATCTCTTGGATGGTCTCTTCTTCCTTCATGGTGAAATTCTCATATTGAGAATATAGTAGAGTTCCTCTTGACCTCTTCACTTGAGGTGTTCCTTCATGAGCCACTTGAAAAGTGTCCCAAATTTCTTTGGCAGTGGTACAACTTTGAATTCTGCTATACTCATCTGGACCGAGTCCACACACAAGCCATTTCTTGGCCTTAGCATTTTTCTCCCACTTCCTCAAATCCTCAGCAGTGCAGTCAACTCTAGTCTTTGGCACATCTACTCCTTCAGCAGTCTTCTTCATGGTGGCTAAAGGACCGTCAGTGACTATGTCCCATAGTTCATAGTTTTCTCCAATTAAGTGATCCTTCATCCTGTTCTTCCACCAGGAGTAATACTGGCCATTGAAGAGTGGAAGCCTAATAGTTGATTGTCCTTCCCAGCTCCCAGGCGGTGCACTCATCTTGATCTTTTCTTAAGGTGTTAGCCTCTTCAAGGATAACCCGTTCTGATACCAATTGATGTTTTATACTTCAATACCACACAAGAGGGGG